>JAABOM020062627.1:0-10137 GCA_011800125.2 Solanum clarkiae | reverse complement strand
ATGACTTCTCTCAAGCTAGTTGTTGAGTCCTTTATTTCCAGGACAATGTCTATGTTCTTATGTTATGTACTATTACTCTCCTTATTTATTTTATATTTTGACTATGAGAGTGATCTCGGTTTCTTTCCTTGGCCCCTGTTAAGTTCTATGGTTAGAGGTGTTGTTAGACATGTTATGTATAATGCTATAATTTTTGACTTTCTCTTGACTCTTAATGTTTATGATATGGAAGATGTCCCTTAGCCCCGGTTATCCCTATTCACTATATCTTGTTGTCATTTTATTGCTTCCGTGATTGAGGATATGTAATGATGTGCTAAGTGGCTTGCTTGGGGTCCTGTCTGGTTCCCCATGCACCGTGTCACGTCTAGGACCTAGGCTCGGGTCATGACAAAGACTTTCCCCTAATGAATATTCTTTGCTTTTTCAGATCATGCCTATCCCAAGAGGAAGAAGAGCTCATACACCCAAAGAACAACCGACTCATAATGAGTTGTGGGATGCTATTGCCATGTTAGCTCAAGCTATGGCTAATAAAATCAACCAAAGGGCCCCTCATGCTCCTACGTCGTCATCTAGGGTAAGGGATGTTATGAGGATGAAACCGGCGAAGTTCCATGGGTCTTAAGTGGATGAGGACCCTCATGAATTTATTAATGAGGTGTACAAAGTGTTGTCTATTATGGGGGTTAGATTGGAGGAGAAAGTGGAGTTGGTAGCCGACCAACCCATAGGGGTGGCCCAAATATGGTTTACTCAATGGAAAGAGGAGAAGGGGAACAACAATGTGATCCTCTAGAAGGAGTTTAAGGAGAAATTTCTCAAACTGTTCTTTGCTTTTGAGCTAAGGGAGGTAAAAATGATGGAATTCATGAATTTAAAGCAAGGATCGATGAGTGTGACAAAGTATACCCTCAAGTTCAACCAACTCTCTAAATATGCTCCATAATTGGTGCCCAAGACAAGGTCTAGGATGAACAAGTTTGTGGTGGGTGTATCCAATTTGGTGAATGAAGAGTATCGTGCTGACGTGTTGATAGGTGATAGAACTTGTTCCATCTCATGACTTATGCCGAACAATTGGAGGGGGAAAAGTTGATGAAGAGGAGAATGGGTAAGGCAAGAAGGCTCGTATTGAAGGTAGATTCCAAGGTCCTAAGAGTGGCCAGTTTCATCAAGGCCAAGGGTATTTCAATGCTCCTAATAGAAGGTTTGCTAATGACAACCCAAGGGTCCAAAGTGGTGGTAGTGTGGTGCCTAATCCTATGTGCCCAAGATGTGGTAAAGGTCATTATAGTCCATGTTTGAGGAACACCAATGCTTGTTATAGTTATGGAGAAGTGGGTCACAATATGATTGATTGTCCTCGTAATCGCACTAAGGGTAGAGATGGTCGTCCACATGGCCAAGGTTCAAATATGGGCCCTAGAAGAAGGGGAGGTCAACAAAGTAGTGGCCCAAGGCACAATTGGTTCTATACTCTTCAAGGGAGTCAAGGGGTAGGTGAGATACTCGATGTCATCACTGGTATGTTAAAAGTCTTTGATTTTGATATGTATGCATTGATAAACACAAGTTTCACTCTTTATTTTGTTACTCCTTTTGTTGCCAAAAGGTTTCATGTTAAACTCGGGTTGTTGTATGATCCATATGTTGTGTCTACTCCCTTTGGTGCATCTATTATTGCTAGAAGGGTCTATAGAAATTGTCTTATTTTCATTTTACATAAAATATTGCCTTGTGATTTTGTTAAGTTGGATATGGTGGATTTTGATGTCATTCTTGGGATGGATTGGTTGCATGCATATTATGCCTCTAATTACTGTAGAACCCATAGGGTCATGTTTCAATTCCCTAATGAACCTGTCCTTGAGTAGGAGAGTCATGAAGAAGTAGTCAATGGTAGGTTTATTTCTTGCATTAAGCCCCAAAAGTTAATTTCTAATGGGGTGTATCTATCATCTTGTGAGGGTTAGGGATGTTGAGTTCAAATTCGTTCCTATAGAGTTAGTTTCTGTGGTTAATGAGTTCCCGGATTTCTTTCCTAGTGAGCTTCCCGGTGCTCCTCCCGAAAGGGAAATAGATTATGGTATAGAACTCAATCCCGATATCAACCCATTTTTATTCCCCTTTCCTGTATGGCCTCGCCGGGGTTGAAGGAGAAATTGAGGGATTTGTTGGAGAAGTGCTTTATTAGTCCTGGCTAATCCCCTTGGGGTACACTGGTATTGTTTGTGAGGAAGAAGGATAGTTCTCTTAGAATGTGTATTGATTACCGATAACTTAATAGAGTGACAATCAAGAAAAAGTATCCTCTACCAAGGATTGATGATCTTTTTGACCAACTTCAAAGGGCTAATCACTTCTCTAAGATTGATCTTCGGTATGGGTATCACCAAGTAAACGTGAGAGAGTGTGACATTCCCAAGACGGTCTTCTGGACTAGGTATGGGCACTATGAGTTTATGGTTGTCTTTTGTGTTGACCAATGCACTGGCTATCTTCACGGATCTTATGAATAGGATCTTCAAACCCTACCTTGATTTGTTTGTGGTGGTATTTATTGTTGATACCTTGATATATTCTCATAGTGAGGAGGAGCATGTGGATCACTTGAGGGTTGTGTTACAAATCTTGAGAGAGGAGAAGTTGTATGTCAAATATGAGAAATATGAGTTTTGGTTGAAAGAGGTTGCCATTCTAGGCCATGTGGTGTTGGGTGATGGTACCAAGATGGATCCTAAAAAGACGAAGGTGATTAGGAATTGGCCTAGACCTTTGACTCCATCAGACATTACAAGTTTCTTGGGCTTAGCGGGTTATTATCAATATTTTTGAATGGGTTCTCTTCTATTGTTTCCCATAACTATGTTGTCCCAAAAGAAGGAAAATTTATGTGGACCGATGAGTGTGAAAGGAGTTTCCAAACTTTGAAAGATAGCTGGTCTCCGCTCCTATCTTGTCTCTACTGGAAGGTTTGGAAGTGTTTGTTGTGTATTGTGATGCCTCAATAATTGGTTTGAGTTGTGTCTTGATGCAAAATGGTAAGGTGATAGTTTATGCCTCTAGACAACTTAAGGTGCATGAAAAGAATTATCCTACCCATGATCTTGAATTGGCTGTCGTGGTATTTGCTTTGAAGATTTGGCATCATTACTTACATGGGGTTCGTGTTAATATGTTTACCAATCATAATAGTCTTCAATATGTGTTCACCCAAAAAGATATCAACTTGAGACAATGAAGGTGGTTAGAGCTTCTTAAAGATTATGATATGAGCGTGCATTATCACCTTGGTAAGGCTAATATTGTGTCCGATGCTTTGAGTAAGGCGTCTATGGGTAGCCTAGCTCATGTTAGTGATTATGGCAGGGAGGTGGCTAGATAGGTCCATCAGTTGGGTAGATTAGGGATTAGGTTAGAGGAGGTTGGTAATGGTGGTGTTGCGGTTGTTAATGGTTCTAAATCTTCATTGATTAAGGAGGTGAAGGCAAAGAAAGATCATGACCCTATCTTGTTAGAGTTGAAGGCCTTGGTCAGAGATAGTAAGATGGACGTTTTCTCCCAAGGGAGAGATGGTGCACTTAGGTACCAAGGTAGGTTGTGTGTGCCTAGTATTGATGACTTGAGAAAGAAGATTCTTGATGAGGCTCATAATTCTTCCTATTGTATTCACCCCAGTTCTACAAAAATGTATAGAGATTTGAGGAATGTGTACTGGTGAGGTGGTATGAAGAGAGACATTGCTAAGTTTGTATTCGGGTGTCGTAATTGCCAATAAGTGAAAGCTGAGCATCTAAGGCCAGGTGGCCTACCCCAGGATATATAAATATTCCTACTTGGAAGTGGGAGGAGATTAACATGGATTTTGTGGTTGGGTTTCCTAAGACTAGAAAGCAGTATGACTCTATTTGGGTTGTGATTGATAAAATGACAAAGTCATCTCATTTCATATCGGTTAAGACTACTTATGGTGCAGAAGATTATGCTAGGTTGTACATTTATTGGCTAGTTAGGTTGAATGGGGTGCCATTTTCTATCATATGGGATCATGGTGCTCAATTCACTTCTCACTTTTGGAGGTCCTTCCAAAGAGGTCTTGGTAGCAAGGTTAAGCTTAGTATGGCCTTTCACCCTCGAATGGATGGCCAAGCTGGAAGAAATATCCAAACTCTTGAGGATATGCTTAGAGCTTGTGTTTTGGAATTTAAGGGTAGTTGGGATAAACATCTTCCCTCATTGAGGTTGTTTACAGTAATAGCTATCATTCAAGTATTGGTATGGCTCCTTTTGGGGATCTCTATGATAGACGTTGTAGGCCCTCAGTTGGATGGCTTAAGGTGGGGGAGATGGATTTTTTAGACCCGGACATGGTTATGGAGGACATAGAGAAGGTTAAGATAATAAGGGAAAGGTTGAAAACAGCCCAAAGTCAACAAAAGTCCTATGCCGATGTGAGGAGAAGGGATCTTGAATTTAAGGTTGGAGATTGGGTCTATTCGAAGGTCTCACCCATAAAGGGTGTGTTTCATTTTGGTAAGAATGTTAAATTAAGTCCAAGATTTATGGTTCCTTATAGAGTGTTAAGGTAGCCTATGAGTTGGAGTTGCCCAATGATATGATTATGGTTCATCTGGTCTTCCATGTATCTATGTTGAGGAAGTGTGTGGGTGACCCAAGTGCTATTGTGCCTTTAGATGTTGTGGGTGTGGTTGAAGACAATTTGACTTATGAAGAGGTCCCGGTAGAAATTTTGGATAGACAAGTGAAGAGGTTGAGGAACAAGGATGTTGCTTCCGTCAAGGTTCTTTAGAGAAACCACCAAGATGGGAGTGCTACATGGGAAGCCGAGGCAGACATGCAAAATCGATATCCCTATATCTTCCCTTCCACTCAAGCTTAAGGTATTAATTTAAGTCCCATACATAATTTCAAGTCTTAAGTTTCAGCCTTTATGGAATTTGCATGCATTCATGTTTATATTGGCATTTTTATGGTGATTTTGACACTTATTTTGAGATTTTTGAAATGATGTATTATTGCATTTGTTGCATTCATGTGTTGGACTGAAATTATCTTGATTACTTCTCTTATGTACATTTCTTTGACATTCGAGTATGAATATTCCCAAGAGTGAGATATTGAAACACCTCAAAAAGGGACGAAATGTGCCTCAGAAATGCCCATAATCATAATTTTCATATATCTCAAAATTCGTGCGTGATATCAAAAATCTGACTTCATATTCATGATCAGGGAAAATATTGAGTGGTAAATGGGTATAACCCCATTTTAGAGCAACTGTAGCAAAATTTTGTTTTACAAAAATTTCAATTTCCAGTGAGCCTTCACGGAGCAGTGTATTTTGTTGTCAGTTTTCTTATTTTGGCCTAAGAATTTGGGGTCTTAGGACTAAGTCTTCCTATGCGTAAAGACACCTATACTTAGTCATTTTTCAATCCCATATCATTTAATACATTCCCCAAAACCCTCTCTAACACTTAGTCAAATATTTCATCCAAAATCAAGTGTCCCAAACTCATTTCAGATATCAAGAATTCCATTCAAGCTTCAAGTTCTCATTCAAATCTTCATCAAGGAAATCTCTAAAGTTGAGGTATGTGGGTTTCAACTATTAGGTCCTTTGACCCATGGTGCCCAACCTTCCTTTAAAGTAAATTGCATGTTCCCAAATTGATTTATCTACGGGTATTTCCTATTATGATTTTGATTATAAACTATGTTGGAGTTTCATGAAATATTGATCGTATTAGCATGTTTTGAGCTATGAATCTATAATCTATTATAAGATTTGATGAGAGGTTTCAATGTATCTTGCATAAGGGTATTACCAAGTATTGGCGGGTTGATTTATATTAGGTTTTCTCACATGATTTAACTTTTGAATTGCATGATTTTGAACTAGCATTACACACCCACCAAGTGTTTGATAAAATTTTCGGTTAAGGATCTTGAGCTATTGAAGGTCTGTTGCATGGCTTATGAGTTAAGTGACTTTATGATGATGAAACAAATGTATATATGTGTTGAATTCTTGAAAAGTATCTATAGTGTTGCAAGTTGACCACACCTTGTTGAGGGGGTGCTATGCCTCAATTGCCTTGTTGGGGGGAGTTATGCCCGTTCTACCATGTTGAGGGGTATATACCTTGGCCACCTTATCGGGGGTGCTATGCCCGTACTACCATGTTGAGTGGTATATACCTTGGCCACCTTGTCGGGGGGTGCTATGCCCATACTACCAATTGAGGGGTAGATACCTCAATCACTTTCCAAGGCGATGACATGCCTTGGATTCCAAGTACCAGTTGCTTGGTCTATGATGATAGTCTTTTCCTACACATGTAATATGTTATATATAAGCATGTTTTACTTCAAGCATTGATCATGCATGCCATATTGCTATTATACTTACCCATTTCTTATGTATATGCATTTTGATTATACTGTCTATCTCTTGTTGCATTGCATCCTAGATGCTTAATACATTCAAACATACTGATGCATACTCAATGCCTACATAATGTTACCATGTAGGAACCGGGCCCCCTCATGATCCTGCTCCTCATGGCTAGTTGGTCATCTTGAAGATAAGCTTTGGTGAGTCATCAAGTTCGGTGACACTAGCTATACTACTCTTGCTTATGTTATTTCCTTATGTTGAACTCTTGATACTATGAGGGTGAGCCCGAAAAGTGTCTTGGCCCCCACTCAAGTCTATGTTTAGAGGTGTTGCTAGACAAGTGATGTAATTATGCTACGTTCTGACTCTTGTTTGTTTATGGTTACCTAAAGACTTCCCTCAGTCCCTTATCCTTTTCTTACTTTCTTGTTGTTGTTTAATTGCTTCACAACCAAAGATGTGTAAATGATATGCTAAAAGACTTGTTTGGGGTCCCTTTGGGGTTCCATTCATCGTGTCATGTCTAGGTCCTAGGCTTGGTTCGTGACATGAATGAATCACTAAGGTTTTAATAAGCTACTTATATTATGTTGATGTTCTAACTTCAAAGTCAATGAACAATTATTTTTATGACTCAAGGCTATAAGATTGACTATTGTATATTATTTTATTATTCAATGGGATTTGATTAAGTACCAAGAAGGTTTGAGGTGGGGTTTGGTCTAGTGGAAGTTAAGGTCATCCACCCAAGGAATCCTAGTAGCAACCTCTTACCTAACACACCATAATTACCTTATAGGCCAGGCTAATGGATCCACATTTAGCTCCCTATATTGAATGAATGTATATACCATGAAAGAGTTACCTTGACAAGTAGCCTCCCCCTTTCTCAATGTAGGGTCTACATTGTATTCCATGTTACAACCTTGATGACATTTGATGTTCACTCTCCAATAAGAAAGCGGTCATTGTTAGCAATTAAGCTAACCAAAGGTTAGGGTCGAATCCACAGGGAATACAGGGCTTGACTACAAGACTTCACTACTAATCATTTCAAATATCAATAACTAAAATCTCTAAATTAGGAGGGGTTGTGATTCAAAAATAAAATAAAACAAATGCTAACTATAACGCGAGGAAACACTCAATTTTGGGAACAACTTGGGAATTGTGTTTCCCATGGTTCTTCGACTCGATTACCCTAGATAACATAACTACAATTGGCTATTTGCAGGCAGGATGGTAACTTAGGTTCTTCTAATCCTTTTGTCAAGGTGAAGTTTGAATTTCACCATGGCGCTTGGTCAGCAACCATAGCGTGCCAACTAACCGTTACCTATTGCCCAGTCAACCTCCTCTTGGTCAGGCTTGGTTAATTAGACTAGAACACATCAATCAAATTATGTCATGTACTTCCCTTTTCCTATTCCTCACTACCTTGGTCGGGATCATGATAGTAGGCAGGGTTTGGTGTTAACCACCATCAAACAACAATAATAATAAAGAGAAATAGACAATACATGCAAAACCCCAATCATAGAAATGCAAGAAACCTAGGTCATCTCAAGTCAACTATCCATGATTCCCACAACCCCAAGTTGTAGGTGTTTAGCCATTCATGGCTAAGGAAAAACACACAAAAATGTAAATAATAGACATAGTTGAAAGTTTTACCAACACAATGAAAAGTGAAGACACCACAACTTGCAAACCCACAAGCTTGATAGATATCGAAACTGTATAGCACAAGATTTGCAATCCCCAAAATGGGTTTTACAAGAGAATATAATAAACTAAGGTGAAACCCTTAGATATTCTTGAGAGAATATCCAAGCGCAATTCTCTAAGTCTACAAGATGTCTAATATCAAATGAAAACCTAACTTAAAGTATTTATAGTGTGCACAAATAAACCCTACAAATTACGCAAAAAAGACAACCAGTAGCTGGTCTACCTCATAGATACGACTCATAGGGTAACCTATGAGTCATAATTGGGGTCTCATATCAGGTTCTTGGCATCTTGGACTCAACTAGTACGACCCACTGGTACGAGTCGTTGCTTGGGCTACGACTAGTATGTTCGTCTCATAGTCTTATTCTTCAGTTTTTGGTCTAACATTTTGGTTTTATAGTTCTTGCTATGAGTCCACCTATACGAGTCGCAGTGTGTCTTACGACTCGTAGGATGTCCTCGTAGGAGCGGCCTTCACTTGGCAGATTTCTAATTTTTTGTGTCTGTTTCTTGCTATGACACACCCTACAAATCGTAGGTTGAGCTACGATTCGTACATGGACTCGTATGGCCTATGCTTCAGCAAAATTTGTAATTTTTCTTCAAAATCATGCCAACCTAACTTTTCTGCAAGATCAACAGAAAAACACATCAAAAACATAAAAAGTCACTTTAAGAACTCACAAAATCCCTTGTTTCAGGCACCAAATGTGTTGTATTTTGATAGCACATCAACACCCTCAACTTAGAAATATTGCTTGTCCTCAAGCGATGACTCAATCTATGCAGACAAAGAGAAATACATAGCAACTATACTAATGGCATATACATCAACTCCTCTAATTTAGGTACCCCACTACCATTTTCAAAACATGATTTCAAAGTTGTTAAGCAAAATAAGAACATAATGACATACCTGGCAATCCAACTATGATAAGCTAAGGAGCATCAACCGTCCACAACCACTGGTTTAGTCATATGCTACTCAAGGAGTGCAAATGCTCTAACTAGAAAGAAGTCCCTTATACTCACTCAAAAACATGCAGGATTCAGGGACTGAGGAAACATTCTCACTCTTACAATTGAAATTCATGCACAATGACTAACACCATAAGCTTGCCCCTATACTCATCTTTTGGCTTGGTGACCAAGTGGATTTGGATCACTTTAGGACTTAAGAGCTTGTAACATAGGTTTAGAGGGCTTTGGTATGGCACTTTAGGCAGTTAGTGACTAAAACCTATCCTGGAACCATGCTTACCAACACTTTTACCTTCTCAATACATCTAAAATTTCACTAAAACCTATCTTATTCCCCTATTTCAAGCTTTTCCCAGGATTTTTCTTTCACTTCTCAGTTGTGCCTCCATTTTGAACTCATTTTTGCTAATCTTTTCAACTCAAGGAACTCTTTCTTTTCATTTTCTTCACCCTCATGATTATTTACTTTCTTTCTTTTCAGCCCAACTAACTACCTCATTTTTGTTACTTTACCACAATAAGGGTCACCCTCAACTTAGGCTTTTAGCCTAAGGTGAAGCATACAATATCTATGCCTCAAACCAGGTCCACCAATGCAGCCACCCTCAACTTAGGCTTTTAGTCTCAATTAAGGTTCACATGTTCAAGGATAGATCAGGGCCAATATCAAGGTATTTCATCAAATGAGGCAAGTGATGATGTTCACGCTCCAATAAGAAAGCAGTCATTGTCAGCAATTAACCTAAAGAGGTTAGGGTCAAATCCACAGGGAATACAGGGCTTGACTACAAGACTTCACCACTAATCATTTCTAGTATTTAAGAAAACAATCTCTAAATGGGGGGTGTTTTGTGATTCAAAAACAAAATAAAACTACCACTACCTATAACGTGAGGAAACACTCAATTTTGGGGAAAACTTGGGAACTGTGTTCCCCATGGTTCGTCAACTTGATTACCCTAGATAGCCTAACTACAATTGGTGATTTGCATGTAAGA
>JAABOM020062626.1:0-10138 GCA_011800125.2 Solanum clarkiae | reverse complement strand
AGAGACAATGTCATTGATACTTTATTTTCTTTCGAATCTATTGTAATACATTAGAAGCTTGTGCACGTGACAACCAGGTCTTGGAGGATTTTCATTAAATTGAACTTTCATTTTGACTATAATTCCGCATTTTAATGTTATAGTTGGGTTGTAGGCTGACTTGTCTTGGTGGGAAATGACGAGTGCCATCACACCCATTTTTGGATCGTGACAATAGTATCCTCATTTGGCCAAAAAAAAAGTTACTAATAATTCAAATGTCTATAAGAGCATTGAAATGCTAAACTTTCTGCTTCGTCCTTAATTTATGTCATAATCAGAATTTTGTAACTCAATCGTATTTTTTAACAGAAATTTCTTTATGTTTAATATTTTTTACATAACTTTTAAATATTAAATTTTATTTCAAAAACTTAAAGATTCTGTATTATCCATTGGATTCCATATCGACCGCGCGTATTCATACCTGAACTCTGCATTAATATGACATTGTCCACTTTGGGCCAAGCCCTCACGGATTTATTTTTGGACACCTCCTAAAAGGCTTCATACTAATGCATTGGGTTGAACCTATTTATTTAGGTTCATTTTGTTCTCTTTCACCAATGTGAGAGGAGTTTGCATCCCAACAAACCTCCACTCAAACTCTGACCACACAATCTCGTGACCTCCCTTCTAGTATTATGTATGATCTACCACCATCTTGCATCGTCGCAAGAACCCCCTGGACCTGCCGCTTGTCCACTTTTTTTCTTGTCGGGAAAACTTTCGACACAAGGCATTACCGCAGACTTCTACATCACTAGGTTACACCATCTGACCCTCCAAACCATCTTGCACCTGCCGTTATCACCCAATGGGACACGCCGCTTGTTTCATCACTTGACAGGAAGTCTTTCGATATAAGACACCCTTGCAGATCTTTGGTCCTTTTTCTTGTTGGCCACCATCAATTCGAGAACGCGCGTGTCAATCCATCACTCCTGTCCTCCGAACCTGGGCTCTCATACCACTTGTTGGGACCGCACATACCTACACCCCAACCTCGCATTAGTATGATATTGTCCACTTTGGGCCAAACCCTTACGGATTTGTTTTCGGACACCTCTCAAAATGTCTCATACTAATGCATTTGGTTGAACCTATTTATTTAGGTTTATTTTGTACTCTTTCACCAATGTAGAAGGAGTTTGTATCCCAACGGTGATGAACTAGTTTTTTGGTCAAGTTATGCTTAAAACCATATCGATTCATTGTTTACTTGATTTTAAGCTTACTTTTTATATTTGGGCTTCTTATATAAATGCATAAGGAATAAAAATAAATAAATAAAATGATTGTGCATATATATATATATATATATATGATGTATACGTATGTAGCATAGATGTATATACATCAACATACATTAATTTTTTGTCAGAATTATTTTTCAAACATTTATCGATCATGAATTACTGCAAAATATTGATAAAAGTGTTACTTTTTAAAAAAAATAATGATTAGTCAAACATAAATAACTACTTTATTAACTAGTAGTAGTAATTTTTCAAAAGAACGAATAGATCTGACTCGCCAAACTTACACTAGCAAGTACAGAAACAAAAAAGGTAAACCCTACCAATTGGAAGAGAATGTGAATTGATGTTAATGCTAACATGATGGATGGACTTGACTATTTCTTGTTCTATTTGATTACTTGTTTCCTAAGAAGAGGAATTTTCATATATAGTCAATCAAAAATATTTTAATTATACTTCATAGTTGTAGTAGTATTTATATAATTCATGCGGCATTTGTATACGTTTGTATAATTCGCTATATAATTCAGAATTTTTTTATAGAGTTTGTATACTTTACTATCAAATTCGTGCACAATGTTTGTACACTTTGCTATACAATTCACATCTGTATATCTCGTTAAAAAATTTGATTCGTGCACAATATTTGTATAATTAATCGCATGAATTATACAAAACTCAAACTGTGATTAGAGGTAGATGTTTGTCGCAAGCCTTAATTGATTCAAACTATAGTTATGTTAGTTAATTTAACTAGTATATATTTATTTATCTGCATAATTTTTCCTATTATAAATAGGTGAAGGAGAATAGGCACTCCTCACCCAAAATTAAAGAAAACAAGGTAATTAATTATCCATAATGTCTGTTCACAAAGAAGTTAGTTTCCTTGCTTGCTTACTTGTTCTAGGCAAGATTTCTTTCTACTTTTTCTCTTTAATTTCTTCTTTCAATACATACACAAGTATAGCGTTATGTTTTTCCTTTTAACATATGTAGCTTATATTTGTTGTAGGTTTAATGTTTCTACTTGTAAGCGCGGACCATAATCATGATGATGATGTCAAGCCTTGTACCAGAGAATGCTGTAATTTTGGCTATGCGATATGTCCACGTTCCGGAAAACCCCACATGGTGCAGGCTATAAGGGTTGCAACTATTACAGTGCTAATGGAACTTTCATTTGCGAAGGAGCGTCTGATCCCAAAAAAACTAACGTTTGCCCCTTATATTGTGATCCAGAAATTGCATATTCAAAGTGTTCCCGTTCAGAAGGAAAGACTATAATTTATCCCACGCGATGCACCACCTGTTGCACCGGGTACTTTGATAAAGACGGCAAGTTTGTGTGTGAAGGAGAAAGTATTGAACCCAAGGCTTGCACTCAAAGATGTGATCCTTACATAACTTGTCCATCTTCTGGATCCACAAAACTTACTAGAATTTTTGTGCAATTGTTGTACTGCAAAAGTGGGTTGCAAACTCTATGCTCACGATGGATCTTAATTTGTATTGGGAATCCTAAAAATCAGTAGAATTGTATGGTCACGCTAATCTCTATTATATGTGGGCATTGGATCTTATCCATCGCTTGCGCAATAATAAATTAATAAAATCACTAGCTTACTTGATAAATCTTTTGACTTTACTTTAAAAGTCTAAAGTCTTGTACTTCTAAACTCTAGTATTCGTTATTTTACTTAATTAGCTTTATTTTAAAAGTTTAAATTGTTTTATTCTAAACCCTAATATTAACTTAGTTTACTTAATTCTAAACTCTAGTACCTAACTATGTATAGAATGTATTTTTTCATTAAGGGTTATTAGTTCACATCCTTCAAGTACATGTGGCTCCATCATTTGGTTAAATCTATTTATACTCTGCTCTCTTTATACTTTATTGATGAAATTATACTAAATTTTTTTTTTATTATTATTATTATTATTATTATTATTATTATTTAATAAATTCAAAATTTTATCACCTAAATTATGATCCAAAAATTACTTATTCACAATGTCCCCGTTCAAAAGAAAAAACGATAATATTCCATCGCATGCGCCACTGTTGCACAAGCTACAAGTAAAATGACATTGGTCTATGAAAAGAGTAACTTAAACATATAGTAGTTTATATAATTTTATATAGTTTATGTTGTGATCGTGGAGTTGCTTACCTAACTTAACATGAAATATTAATTTATATAGCTAAAAACTTATTTCATATTGAACTTATGTCATTTTGATATACAAAAATTATAAGCAAAAATTTACGTTTGAGCTTTGAGCGAATTTTTTAAGAAATGTTTTTAATGAAAAATATTTTTTTTGAAAATAAGTTGGTTTCTAACTCATTTCTCTAAATCAATTACACCCTTAAAAGCAAAATTTCTAAACCTTGAATACTATTCTTTTGCAGTATATATTTTGGAAGGAAAAACTTTCGGTATGTTTTGACTCGATAATAGAAACCTGTTGCTAGTTTTGATAGATATGGGTCAAATTCAAAGTGATTTTCCCACTATATTAATGGTTCGGCCAGATTCCAAAAGGTAATCAAATTAAATACAATAGGAGAATATAAAAAGAGATGAAGTCGAAACCAGTTTACTTCAAGGAGGATTTGCTTTTGAAACACCATCAACTCTGTTAATGGAATTCATCAACTTGATGCTCTGATCTAATCCTATATAAACACCAATTTTATCATTCCTTACATATTAATTCATCACTCAACACAAATTAGATTTAACTAACTCAACAATGAAGTTGATCAATATTCTGTTTTTCGTTTCACTCCTCTTTGCCACCAACTGCTTCACAAAATCAAACCTCTGTGAAGCTGCCGATTCCGCAACCAATCCGGTGCGTGATTCTACTGGAAAAATGTTACGAGCCGGGACTTATTATTATATCCAACCAATTTACCCAGATGAGGCTTGGGGATTTGAAATAGCCAGCATTAGCAATCATGGCAAGCCTTGCCCACTAGGCATAGTTCAAGAAAACTATTACCCAGGTGACTCAGTACTATTTTCTTCCGCGAATTCTAAGAAAAACATCATTCGCTTGTCTACCGATTTGAACATCGAGTATAACTCGACGTACACCGTCTGTATTGAGTCCCATGATATCATCTGGACCGTTGGACCTTACGATCGCCGAGCCAAAAGCTACTTTATAGTAGTGGACGGAGTGAAGAAAGGAAATCCTGGTCGGGGAACTATAAATAATTGGTTTAAGATTGAGGAATTTGGTGATAATTACAAGATTGCATATTGTCCATCAGTGTGCAGGGATTGCAAGGTAATGTGCAAAGATGTTGGCGTACTTGAGTATAATGGACAGAAGCGTTTGGGTCTAAGTGATGTTCCAGTTGAGGTGAAGTTTGTCAAGTATGCGTGAAAACGAAATTAGTTTCACGACACTTTTATCTATATTAAGACGTGTGCCCACACATATGTTATATAATAATAGTAGTAATGAGTAATTACTACTTATGTAATAAGTCCATATGGAACAAGTGTTTGTCTGCAGTAAAATAATCATGTTTGATATTAATGCATTTTGAATTATATGAAATTTCACTTCTAATAATTACTCCGTCAGCTAACTGCTATTCTTAGAGAGAGTGATTAATTTTTAAGATAAATATGATCAAAACTAATTAAACATATGAGCTCATGATGAACTAGACTAAATTTTATTTTTCACAGCTAGAGAAGCATATCTTGATAATACTTCGGATAGAATTAGAAATATAAAAACGAGGAGGTATATTAAGGTGGAGGAAAATGTTTTCCTGGAAAATAAGTAGATTTCTAACTCATTTTCTCATGTTGGGTTAGTGAGTGAAAAATATTTTTTATTGTGTTAGTTAGTAAATAAAAAATATTTTATTAGTATCTCAAAAAAATTTTAAAATAATATATTTTATAATATCTCTTTTTAATTAATTTAGTTGAAAGAATAGTAATATCTACTATTCATAATAGAGGAGTATTAAAGTGGTATATTTTGGTCAATAATGAGACACCAATTGTAGTAGAAAAGAAAGAGTAATAGAATATTTATTAAGAGTGGAATCATATCCATAAATTGTGAAGTCACAAGTGAATTTAGTCAATTCATTGACTAAAATTTTGGAGAAATATTATAATACGAAGCTTCAACGAGAATAAGACTATTGTCAAGTTGTATATTGAACATGATAGTAATCCAACATACGTGATTGGAGATATCATAAATTAAGTTTATATAGTCATCAACAAGTCATTGTTCGATCTTGTAGCCTATAAACCTTTGTCCCATCTTTGATCTATTATGGTTGCATATAGTGCAAATCTGTAAGGAAGTGAGGTTGAGTTTTCTTAATCCATTATGATATCCTTTATAGGTGATGTATTGCTCTACAGAATACATTTGATGAGTGGACCTATATGAGTGTGGAGTGATGTGGCTCCTATAAAATTGTGACAGATTTCTAAGCACTCATGAATTTCAAGACACGCACATGACCTTTTAGCGCAAAACTGCAATAACAACAAAGATTGTGTGAGTATAATGTGAAAATGAGACTCTGAGCTTACAAAAGAATTGTTGTTTCATAGAAGTTCTAAATTTCACCAATTATTTTGTAAGTTTAATCTTATTTTATCTACATCTGGTTTATTATTTACGAGACACCAAATTCGACGCATTGTGTTTATATGTGAAAACCCAACAAAATATTTTTTATTTTATTTTATTTTTATTATTCTTTTTGAGATATATAGGAGATTGTTGATAATTATTTTATTAGTATCTCAAAAAGAATGTAAAAACAATATATTTTATAATATCTCTTTTTAATTAATTTGATTATTGAAAGAATAATTATATTTACGAACCATAATTGAGGAGTATTAAAGTGGTATATTTTGGTCAATAATGATACACCAGTTGTTTTTTTTAGAGATGGCAACGTAGTGGGGCGGGACGGATTTATAGTATATGCAGGTGCGGGGCGGATTGAAATAGCTATTTTTAAAACTAATGCTGGGAAGGGCGGGTTGCGGGTTTAAAAAATCAAATAGGAATTCAAAGAAACTAAATTTTGTAAAAATCAAAGATAAAAGCTTTTTATATTAAACATTGACTTTAATTTTATTATTTTCGAAAATTTAAACTAGACATGTCCGGTAAATTTTTAATTATTAAAATATTAATTAGAAACTTTTAAGTAACGATTAAGAAATAATTGTTAAAATATCAATTAAAATTAATTAATTAGTTATTGAGATGTTAATTAGCGGAAAAAACTAAATTCGATTAAAAATAAAAGAACTTTAAAATTTTAGCGGGACGGATCTATGCAGGACGCGGCGGGTTGAAAATGAAAAAATCATCCAGGTATTTCTGCTTATGGGTTTTGAGCTGAGGGTTTTAGGAAACAGCCTCTCTACCTCTATGAGGTAGTGGTAAGGTCTGCGTACAATCGACCCTCCCCAAACCCCACTTGTGGGATTTCACTGGGTATGTTGTTGTTGTTGTTGTATCATGCAAAATAGAACAGTGCAATTTAAAAAATTTATGAATTGAGCTCAACCTGACTCGTACCCACCTCATTGCCATCTCTATTTTCTTTGGAATTGTGAAGTAGGAGGAATTAATTGCCTTAATTGAAAATGAAAACTTTCTTCAGTTATATTTCCTTTATTAGCCTACCTCTATATGATTTTTAATTTAGAGAACATTGGTTGATTATTTTTTTGTTATATAAGTTGATCATGAGCTCATGGTTTGAGTGATAAAAAAATCAAAACACTATTTTTTTTATTTTTTTAATTGTTAGGTTTCTTAAAATTAATCTTTATTAGTCTGGCTCCTAGTTTATACTAAAAGAGCTTATTGAATTCTGTGAGATACATTCATATCGGGTGAAATATCTCTAAGAACAGTGCCATAGACATGCCTCAAACTGATTTTTCCATGATTTTCAATATTTTCCAACAGTTAGCACCTCACTTAGCATGTATATTATAATTATATTAAAATTGAAGTTCATTTAATATGTATAAATATTTTATCAAAAAATTAATAATTATATGTTTTAAAACAATTAGTTCTGCCTCTAGATTGAGTTGTTCACACAGAGATAGGGGTGACAATTGGACAAGCTGGGTCAAATTTAAACGGGTTATAATGGGACAACACAACAAATGGGTGAAGACCCAACCCAACCCGAATTTGCTTGGATAAAAATGCGTTGGGTTAAAACGGGTTGAGTAATGGGTTAGAGAGCGGGTCAAGATCCAACCCGAGCCAACTTTTACTACGTTTTACTTATTTTATTTGTTCTTTTTTAATATTTTAGTACTTAATTAAATTAATTTTTTCTTTATTATGGCTATATAAAACATATCAAATTTTTTTAAAAAAAGTGTTTTAAAAATTGTTTGGCAAGATTTCTCTCAAGTCAATTCGGCTTCCATATCAACTCAATTTTAAATGAGTTCAAATGAGTTGGGTTGAGATGAATTAAGCTAATAATTGAACGGGTTAATAACCCACCCAAACTTCAATAAATTGAATGAATTGAGCAGAATGGATTTAATTTTGTCATCCCTTCGTAGATATTTCCAGTCAGATTGCAAAAAACTCTGGCTAACATTAAAATATATTGATGTTTGGCATATATTTAATTCTAAACATACACTGGTTTTGACTCCATTAGCAAATAGGTCCTTCAATTTGGTTGTTTGCAATCCACTGACACAATTTTTAAATATTCATAAAGGATCAAAAAGTCAAGTTAATTAAAGCTTACGAGGTGAATCCATATTCTGAAGGCACAAGTCACATTCTATATAATCACCAATTCAATCATTCCTTACTTCACATTCTTAACATATTAATTAATGAGTCAACACAAATTAGAGCAAAACACCACTTTAATTAACCCAACAGTGAAGTTGATGAATATTATGTTTTTCGTTTCACTCCTCTTTGCCACCAACAAATCAAACCTTTGTGAAGCTGCCGATTCCGCAACCAATGTGGTGCGTGATTCTACTGGAAAAATGTTACGAGGCCCGGGGGTTTGAAATAGCCAGCATCAGCAATCATCACAAGCCTTGCCCATATGGCATTGGCCAGGCATCTCAATATTATTTTCATCGGCAAATTCTAAGAAAAATATCATTCGCCTGTCTACGGATTTGAACATCGACTATAACTTGTCGTACACCGTGTGTACTGAGTCCAAAGATGCCATCTGAGCCAAAAGCTACTTTTTAGTACTGGGCGGAATGAAAGGAAATCCTGGTCAGGAAACTATAAGAAATTGGTTTAAGATTGAGGAGTTTGGTGATAATTACAAGATTACGTATTGTCCATCTGTGTGCAAGGTGATGTGTAAAGATGTTGGCGTCATTGAATATAATGGGCAGAAGCGTTTGGGTCTAACTGATGTTCCAGTTGAGGTGAAGTTTGTGAAGGATGAGTGAAAACAAAATTAGTTTCACAACACTTTTATCTGTATTAAGACTCACATGTATGTATAGTTATAGTAGTAATAAGTAAGTACTACTTATGTAATAAGTCCATATGGGACTAGTGTTTGTGTGCAGTAAAATAATCATGTTTGAAATTAATGCAATTTGAAGTATGTCATGAAATTTCGCTTCTAATACTTACTCAGTTATCTAATTGCAGATAGTTAAGTATTATTAGAGAGAATAATTAATTTTTAAGAATCGGAATTATTTCAGAGATATTTCCTCAAGTTTAATTACTTCTTGTCAAAATTTTATAAATATTTGAGTATTTTACTTGACCATTTAAAAGCTAGTGAACTAGCTTCAAGGGGGAGTTTTTAAGTGAAGAATAAAGATGGAATGTTTAGCAGTGGATGGAAAATTGATTTTTTAAGGAAAAGATAAATATGAACAAAATAAGAGCTTATTGAAATGAAATGTTAGCCAAATCATATTTTTGTTATCAACAAAACTAAATTTTATTTCTTACAGCTAAAGAGACGAATCTTGATAATACTTTGGATAGAATAAGAAATACAAAACAGAGGAGGTATATTGAGGGGGAAATCTAACAAACATCAAATTATTCTTCCACTGAATCATCCGCCATTTTGTTTCCTTTTTGTTAGAAAATAAAGAATTAGCTGTGTTATTTATCATTAATTCCTGACCATTCAGTTGTTAAATAGCTCTTAAGTCAATTGAATTTTCATATAACTCGTGTATAAATAAAGACTTAACGAGATTTTTGTTGTTTAGTTTCGAAATTTTATCAGTTATTAATTTTTTTATAGCAATATTTTTTCTCTAAAAAATAAATAGACAACAATAACAAAATATTTAGTATAATTCTACAAGTAAAGTCTAAGGAATGTGGTATTTACGCGATCCTTAACTACGCTAATTTCCAATAAAGCATATCAAAATATAAATTTGAAAATAAATACAATAATAAATCCTTAAAATGAACTATGGGAAAGGCGTCCCAATGAGAACTACCAATTGTATTTGACCAGTACAAATATATTGATGTGGGTTTGACTCCATTAGCAAATAGGTCCTTCAATTTGGTTGTTTGCAATCCACTGACGAGTTAAATATTCTTAAAGGATCCAAAAGTCAAATTAATTAAAATTAAATTAAAAATCTGTTAAAAAAAATCTCCTCCTGTTTCTTTTTTCTGTTTAGTGGAGGATCGAACATATAATGTTCTTTTTAATGTTAAATATCAACGTTGAAAAGTTTTCCATCAATCTCGGATGGAGCCAAAGATTCACTATTTTTTGGCTTTGGGGTATGATGGAATAAAGTAAAATGGTT
>JAABOM020062625.1:0-10138 GCA_011800125.2 Solanum clarkiae | reverse complement strand
AATAAAATTCTAAATAACATAGTATTAGCAACGTCAATATGATGGGTACTCCGATTGATGAGTCTAAATACAAATTAGAACTCTTCCTGACTCATTTTAAATTAAATTTAGGAATCATGTCCCACTTGAACCATAACACTGACGGATTGGGATAAATTTTTCAACATCATATACAATAGTATTTCTAGTTTTTACAGATCTCTTGTCACATCCTGTAAAATTACCAAAATACCCCTAGATGAAAGGACACTTGCATAACTCATCTTTCCAAAGTTTTTCGGCGAATTCGAGGCCAGAATCACGGTCAGCACAAAAGATTGTGTGGGAAAAATGATCTTGGTTGATTTTTAGAGCAACTAAATCAAAAGATAATTTTTCAGTACAAAGACTCAATTCTAGAAAAGTGCGTGATATGTTCGCATCACGGACTTGCATTTAGTTTTAGTTCTATTATTTTCTAGGGGATTAGAAAATCAACCAGAAAGTTTTCAAAAAAAATGAACGTGGAGAGACCAGGTCCGCGCAAACCTAACTCACCGAAGTTCAAAATTTTTAATTTTTCTAGAGGCACTCCAAACATTTCCCCATCCCTCCAAAACATAAACCCGACCAGTGTATGTCATTTTAGCCTAATAAAGGTTTCCTAAACCCATTCCTAAATCATTATTACGCTCTAACGAAGAGTAGACCTCAAGCGAAGAAGGGAGAACAAATCGGGTTTCAAGTGATTGGAGAAAAAACTCTTGTGAATTGATTGTCTATCTTCATCCCAGGTATGTAAGGATAAACTAATGTACGGAATTTTTTTTCCATGTGTCCCGTTGATGGTAATAGAAAATTGTGAAAGTATTGAGTCTCCATGCATGTTTCTTTGAAGGTTTTCTTGTAAACTATATACTCTATGTATTTATATGCTTGATGATCATCATGAACTTGATTTATTGAATGAATATTTTTATACAAGTTAATTCATAAACCTTAGATATTTTTTATAAAAGAATTGCATGAATGAACCTACAGGTTGCGGCTAGAGCTTTGACAGTATGATTGTGATTGTGATAGAACATGATGATGATGTTGATAGAATCTTGATGGTCCCAAAAGTCTTCATAATTGAACTTAAATGATTGGTCTAAATTGATAGTCCTCTTAATGATTGATCTAAGCTCCTCTTCAAAGATATGATTGGAAACTGATTGGATGGTTGACAGGCCAAAAGGCTTAATTGTGATAGATTGATGAACTTATAATAGTCTTTCTAAGACTCATGATTGGTTTGATTGATATTGGTTGTTTTATGAGCATTGAGTCTTGGGAGGAGTATCGAGCGCCGAATTGAGTAAGAGTAAGTCCAACTCCAACTCAATAACTAAGTCGCCAAATGTAGGAGAGGACTAAAACCGTTAAGTCGGATGCTTCCTCTTGATAGGTCACTGAAATAATAGAGGACTTGATTGATTGGATCAACTATGGATCGATTCGTTCTTTACGCTAACAAGTATTGAATGGTTGTGGCAATATCAACGAGATTGTTATACGATCACTGACTCATAAGTGATTATTTTTTGGATAAGAGAAACTCCCAAGTAGATCTTGATAGAACATTGATTGGACTGAATTGGATCATATTGGATTGGATTGTCTATAATTAGTCATTGTCTGGTCCTCATTCTTTTTTAGACTTATGATATTCTGACTGAGTTTTTTTAGATGATTATACTCTATCTTTATTTGTTTCATTCTACCATTTTACATACTCGTACATTTCATGTGCTGATATCCATTTGGGTCCGCATCAATTTATGATGTAGAGACAAGTATTAGAGATCATCAAAAAGTGCTTCCTTGAAGATCTTTTTCACTTCCAGTTGATTGGTGAGTTCTCCTTGACTTCAGAGGATGCATATTATTTATTTCATCTAACTTTTAGAGTCAGACTTTAGACTTGCTTTTCTTTTGATTTAAGGTAGTCGTGGACCTGTCATTGGCATCATTGAATAATTTGATAGAGGTTTCATAGACTAGAGTTGATTAGTTTGATTTGGATATTGTTTTGGGCTAGTTCCTTTCATACTAGTCTTATTGATTTGATTTGACTATCTATCATTAAGATTGTCCACCTTTTATCATTTTTAGGCTTTCGTTGATGTATTGAACTATGATTGCATGAATTTGATGAGGCCAAGTAGTTTGCTTGAGGACTAGCAATAGTTTCTGAGTGTTGGTCACGTCTAGAATATCCTCTCGGATTGTGACAAACTTGGTATCAGAGCATAAAGTTCAAGAATCCTAGGGAGTCTATGAAGCCGTGTCTAGTAAAGTTTTGTTTATGGGTGTGTTGTGTACCATACTTTATAAGCAGGAGGCTATGAGATATTAGGAATTTTTACACTTCTTCCATATTTTGATTCATGCTATAGAATTGAACTCTATGAAAGCTCTCTTCGAATTCATGCATTACGCATTTGCTGAATTGCAACCATGCCTCTAAGAAGAGCCGCTAGAGGAAGAGAGCGTCCTGCGAGACAGAATGCTAACCAACCTGAACCTCGGAATCAAAATGAACTCATAGCCCAGTGGTCCTTGAACAACAACCACAAGCCGATATCTCAAATGTTGAGCTTTGCCAGGCCATCCAAATTTGGCCTAGGCTTCCATAGCACTGGTTATTAGATAAGGAGATAGCAGACAGGGTGCTCCAAACACATCCAGGGTCCGTGAGTTCTTGAAGATAAACCCTCCTGAGTTTAGAGGGTATACATCCAATGAGGACCGAGAGAACTAAATTGATGAGCTCCAAAAAGTGTTTTAGGTGATGCATGTGGCTGATATTAATAGAATTGAGTTGATTGCATATCAGCTTAAAGGTGTTGCCAGACTATGATTTGACCATTAGAAGAAGAATAGAGGAGAGAGAGCCCTAGTTCTGACTTGGGCAGCATTTGAGAAAGCCTTCTTGGGGTGCTTCTTCTCGAGAGGTTGAGGGAAGCCAAGGTAACAGAGTTTTTGAATTTGAAATAGGGCTCTATGACTGTATAGAAGTATGGTCTCAAATTTACCTAGCTGTCTTGCTATGCTCTAGATATAGTTGCAAATATGAGAGGGAGAATAAGTTTGTATATTGATAGGCTGAACAAGGGGCCGAAGAAGGATAGGAGGGGAGCTATGCTTGTGAGTGATATGGATATTGGAAGGTTGATGACTTGTGTACAACAAAATGATAAGGAGAGATAGCAGGACAGAGAAGAGTACATGATTAAAAAAGCAAAGACATCCAACCATGATGTTAGGAAGAGAAGGAATAATGGTAACAAGTTTCAGTCAGGGACAATACCATCATTTGCTAGTGCACCTGCACTTAGAAATAGGAATGAATAAAGGTCTTAGAATTTCAGAACCTAGGGATCTCAATCATAGGCTAGTGTGGCTCCAGATTCACACGGTCAGCCACCATGGGGAAAGTGCAGCAAATTACACTTGGGAAAGTGCCGTGAGGAAGGTGATGCATGTTGCAAGTGTGGTCAAATGGTCATTTTAAATTAAATTTAGGAATCATGTCCAACTTGAACAATAATGCTGATTGATTGGGATAAATTTTTCAATATTAAATACAGTAGTATTTCTAATTTTTACTAATCTCTTGTCACACTCTGAAAAATTATCAAAATACTCTAGATGAGAGAATGCTTGCATAACACATTTTTCCAAACTTTCTTGGCAAATTCAAAGCTGGAATCACGATTAGCACGAAAAATTATATGAGAAAATGATCTTGGTTGATTTTTAGAGCAACTAGATCGAAACATAATTTTTCAGGTCAAAGACGCAATTCTAGAAAAGTACGTGACATGTCCACGTGGTGGAATTACACTTAATTTTGTTTCTATTATTTTTTATGGGATTAGAAAATCAATTGAAAGATTTTTGAAAAAAAAATGAACGTGGAGGGACCAGGTCCACGCGGACTTGGTTCACCGAAGTTCAAAATTTTTATCTTTTCAAAAGGCATGCCAGACTTTTTTTCACCCCTTCTAAACTTGAACTCCGACTAGTATAGGTCATTTTTAGCCTTAACAGGAAACCCATTCCTAAGTCATTATTACGTTTTAACTAAGAGAAGACTCAGGCGAAGAAGGGAGAACAAACTACGTTTCAAGTGATTGAAGCAAAAACTCTTGCGAATTGACTGTCTATATTCATTCCAGGTATATAAGGCTACATTAAATCATGGAATTATTCTTCCATGTGGCGCATTGATGGTAATAGTAAGATTGTGAAAGTGGTGAGTCTCTATACATGTTTCTTTGAAGGTTTTCTTGTAAACTATATGTTCTATGTATTTTTATATGTTTGATGATCATCATAAACTTGATTTACTGAATGAATATTTTTATACAAGTTAATTCATAAACCTTAGATAATTTTCATAAATGAATTGCTTGAGTGAACCTAGGGATTAAGTCTAGAGCCTTGACAGTGTGGTTGTGATTGTAATTATGATAGTGATAGAGCATGATGATGATGTTGATAGAATCTTAGTGGTCTCGAGAGTCTTCATAATTGCACTTAAGTGATTGGTCTAAATTGATAGTCCTCTTAATGATTGATCTAAGCTTTTCTTGAAAGATGTGATTGGGAACTGATTGGATGGTTGGTAGGGTGAAAGACTTAATTGTGATAGATTCATGAATTGATAAATGTCCTTTTGAGACTTATGATTGGTTTGATTGAGATTGATTATCTTATGAGCATTGAGTCTTGGGAAAAGTATCGAGTACGAATTGAGTAATAGTAAGTTCAACTCGAACTCAATACCTATGTAGCTAAATGTAAGAGAGGATTGAAACCATTAAGTCAGATGTTTCCTCTTGATAGGTCCTTGAAACAATAGAGGACTTGACTGATTAGATCAATTATGGATCCATTTGTTCTTTATCCTGGAAAGTATTGAACGGTTATGACAACATCAACAGGATTATTATATGCAATCACTGTCTCAGAAGTGATTGTTGTTGGATAAGAGAAACTCCCAGATAGATCTTGATAGTGGACTAGTTGGACTAGATTGGATTGGATTGTCTATGATTAGCCACTATCTAGTCTTTATTCTTTTTTAGACTTACGATATTTTGTCTAAGTATTTTGAGATGATTGTACTCTATCTTTATTTGTTTCATTCTACCATTTTACATACTTGTACATTTCATGCACTGACCTCCATTTAGACCTGCATCATTTATGATGCAGAAATAGGTACTAGAGATCATCAATAGGTACTTCGTTGAAGATCTTCTCCACTTCTAGCTAATTGGTAAGTCCTCCTTGACTTCGGAGGATACGTATCATTTATTTCATCTAGCTTTTAGAGTCAGACTTTAGACTTGCTTTTCTTTTGATTTGAGGTAGACATGGACCTTTCATTGGCGCCATGGACTTGTCATTGACACCATTGGATAATTTGATAAAGGCTTCATAGACTAGAGTTGATTAGTTTGATTTGGATATTATTTTGGGCTAGTTTCTTTCATACTAGTCTTATTGATTTGATTTGACCATCTATAATTGAGATTGTCCACGTTTTATCATCTTTAGGCTTCCCCTGATATGTTAAACTATGATCGAATGAATATGACAAGGCCAAGTGGTTCACTTGGGGACTAGCAATAGTCTTTGAGTGCTGACCACATCTAAGGTACCCTCCCAGGGCATGGCAAACTTAGTATCAGAGCACAGAGTTCAAGAGTCCTAGGGAGTCTATGAAGCCATGTCTAGTAGAGTCTTGTTTATAGGTGTGTTATGCACCACACTTTATAAGCAGGAGGTTATGGGATATTAGGAATTGTTACACCTTCCATATTTTGATTCATGCTATAGAGTTGAACTCTATGAAAGCTTTCTTCTAATGTGTGCATTACACGTTTGCAAAAATACGACCATACTATAAGAAGAAATAAAGGAAGAGGGCGTCCTGCTAGATAGAATGTTGACCAACCTGAGCCTCAGAATTAAAATGAACCCATAGGCCCAGCCATCCCTGAACAACCACTATAAGCTGATATCTCAAATGTTGAGCTTTGCCAGGCCATCCAAACTTTGGCCTAGGCTGTGATAGCATTGGTTGCCAGACTAAGAGTAGGCGGACAAGATGCTCCAAACACATCCAGGGTCCATGAGTTCTTGAGGACGAACTCGCCTGAGTTCACAGGGTCTACACCCAATGAGGACCCAAAGAACTACAGTGATGAGCTCCAGAAAGTGTTTCAGGTGATACAAGTGACTGATGTTGATAGAGTTAAGTTGGCTGCCTACTAGCTCAAACTTGTTTCCAGGATATGGTTTGACCACTGGAAGAAGAACAGAGGAGAGGGAACCCCAATTATGACTTGGGCAACATTTAAGGAAGCCTTTTGGGGTGCTTCTTCCCGAGAGAGTTAAGGGAAGCCAAGTAAGAGAGTTCTTGAATTTAAAATAGGGCTCTATGACTATGCAAGAATATGGTCTTAAATTTAACCAGCTATCTCATTATGCTTTTCTATATGGTTGTACGAAAGAGAGAATGGCTTTGTATGTTGATGGGCTGAATAAGGGGCTAAAGAAGGATGGGATGGGAGCTATGTTTGTGAGTGATATGGATATTGGAATGTTAATGACTTATGTATAAAAAGATGATGAGGAAAGGTAGCAGGACCTGAAAGTGTATAGGAATAAGAAAGTAAATACATTCATCCATGAGGTTAGGAAGAGGGGGAATGGGAATGGTAAATAAAGTTTCAGTCAGGGCCAGCGCCATCATTCGCTGGTGCACCTGCACCTAGAAATAGGAATGAACAGAGGTATTAGAATTTCAAAGCCCAGGGATCTCAGTCACATATAGTGTGGCTCTGGGTTCACAGGGTAAGCCACTATGTGGGTAGTGTTAAAAATTACACTTGGGAAAGTGTTGTAAGAGAGGTGATGCATGTTACAAGTGTGATTAAATGGGCCACTTTCAGAGAGATTGTACAAAGTGGCTTGACAAAGTCCAATCTTCTAGATCGGTACCGCCAGCAAAGGGTAATAAGAGAGATACCACTACTAATATCGATGGAGGAACAAACTATCTATATGTGATGGGAAATCGAAAGGATCAGGAAGTTGCACCAGATGTTGTGATGGTTATGCTTTGAGTCTTTACCTTTGATTGTTATGCATTGCTTGACCCGGGTGTTACTCGATCTTTTGTAACTCTTATGTGGCTAGTAGATTTAGGATTCTTCCTGAGTGTTTACTTGAACCTTTTGTTGTTTCCGCTCTTGTTAGTGTGTGTATCCTAGCTGAAAGAGTCTATAGAGATTGTGTAGTATCCATCCATCATAGGGATACCTATGAGGATAGGCAGCGCAGATTAAGAGTAGATTGGTGACAACCCAGAGACACCAAAAGAGCTACACGGATAGGGGATTCGACTATTGGAGTTCATGGTTGGTGATACGGTTTAGTTGAAAGTCTCACCCTTGAAGGGTGTTATGAGATTCGGGAAGAAAGGCAAGTTTAGTCCGAGATTTAATGGTTCTTTTGAGATACTAGACAGAGTGAGAGAGGTGACCTATAGATTTGCTTGTCACCCAACATATCTTTAGTTCATCTCGTGTTTCATGTTTTAATGCTACAGAATTATATTCTGGATGAGTCTCATGTGATTTTTATTGATTCAGTTGAGTTGAGCCCTGATTTGACTTATGAGGAACGATCAGTGGCCATTTTGGATTGGTAGGTGAGAAAGTTGAGGACTAAAAAGATGGCCTCAGTAAATGTCTAGTGGACCCCATAGGTTTTAGAGAGAGGATACATGGGAGATAAAGTCAGTTATGCGTGCTAGATACCCTCAATTATTTGAGCCTTTAGGTATATCCCTTACCTCATGTTCGATGACGAATATTACTTTTAGTAGTGGATAATGCAATGACCTCGAAGGTCATTTTTGATCAAATTATCATTTTTCCCTTCCCAAAAGTTATCTTGAGTCATTTTTGGTCAAATAATAAAAGTTTTTGAATTTTGAAAACCTTGTAAAAAGTTGGAGTTTTGCTAAAACAAGAGTTTTATAAGGCTTAAAGTTAGAATTTTTGAGTTTTGAGGGCATTTTGAGTTTCGTGTGTTGAAATTTGATTTCGTCGATTTATCAGTTTTGAAATGTCAAATTTAATCTAGGAGAACTTGCAAACTGAATTTGGACTTCAAAATATTTTAGCTCCAAAGTTGCATTTTTAGTTCATTTTGTATCATAAGTTTGACTTTGGTCAACATTTGGAGTTTGAAGGGTCGGATCGAAATTTCGTTAGTTCCAGTGGGTCTGGATGGTGAAACTAATGCTAGAAATTGCTTCTTGGTAATTTTTAGAACTTCGAGAATATTTTGCGTTTTTGCGGCCGAAACTAGTTTATACGATCTTTCTCGAGTTTCGGGCCAAAGAAGTTTCGAATTTAAATTCTGACGGTTCCATTGAGCCAAGAATGTCATTTCTAATAAGGTTTCATGTTTGATTTGTGTTTATGGATTTCGAACGTCTCCCCGAGGGTCCAACTCCTAATTTGTATAAGCAGTGTGATAACTGGTGCCACAGTATCTGGTGCTACCCACTTTGTTCTCCGTGTTTGTAGGAGTGGACCCGTATTTGTGGAGGTCCAACCTGAATAACCTCCGCATTCATGGAGCACTGTGGGGTGGACTTCCACATTCGCAGATCGAATCCCCGCGTTCACAGAGGTTTGAGAGGGTTAATGCTCCCCATTCGTGGATCTTTATTTGTGTTCGCGAAGTACGTCTTTTGCCTGATCAATGACCAGTTTTAAAAGATGTGATTTATTCTATTTCCACCATTTTTAATATTTTAAGCTTCATTTTAGAGAGGAACTTCAAGGTTTTTCAAGGCAAATCGATTGCGTAACTATTTTCTAACCTATTTCATTGATTAATTTGAGTTTTTAACTTAAAATTTGAATTTTTAATGGTGAAATTTGGAGTTTTTTTGCCTTTGATTTCTAAACTTTGATTGATGATTCTTTCCTCATCTTAGCTCCTTTTTGAAACGGTTTTCATCGTTGAACTCCTCGTTACTTGGGGAACGTTTTTTATATATTAATTTTTAAATTCTGGCTACTTTTTTTGACATAAAATTTTTGACCATTTTACCCTTTTAGTCCAAATTGATTTATTTTAGTGTCATTAGACTCTTTATGTGATTGTAATGTTATATTTGAATAGATTTTGGTGATTTGAAGTACCACAGAAAAGGAAAGACTTTGGATTTGACTTGATTCGAGAATTTATCTAAGGCAAGTAGACTTCTAGCTTTTTGTTAAGTATGACTAAATCTTGTATTCTTCTATAATTATGAAATTGAATATTTAAAGTCACCAATTGGATAGATTGTACCGTCGTTGGCCTTACTTGTTAAATTCAATTTGAGCATTTGTGAATGTCATTTTCTTTTACTTGTGCCTTTACTGAAAAATTATACACTATTTGTTGTTGATCTTAAGATTGTGATGATGTTGGAAGTATATTATGAATACTTGTGCACTTGAGAGTTCTCGATTTCGATTATTGATACATATATGATTCATGCGGACATCTTGCATATTTTATTGATATGAACATGACTATTTTGCCATTTCTATATGTGTTTTCTTGATGATCTATTGAAAATGAAAAGTCGAAGAAAAATGGTTCTGGTTAGTGAAAAAGAAATAAAAAGCCAAAGGGAAATTGTTCCGTCTAGTGAAAAAGAAAAGAAAGAAAAAAAAAATAAAAAGTCGAAGAGAAATGGTTCCAGCTAGATATAAAAGTATCACGACCCCAACCTATGGCCTAGACGTGACACGGCGAATGGGAACCCAAGAGTCCTCAAACAAGCCTCAAGATACCAAAATTCGTATCATCGGTTTGGAAGCACATTTAACAATCAACACATAGTTCTAAGGGACGGGAGAAAATGACTCACGTCATGAGAATATCACAGGGGAAAGGGATATAAATGAGCGCATGTAGTACATAACATGTCACGACCCAACCCAGGGGCCGTGACTAGTGCCGATTGGGCACCCAAACAATACCAAATCAAATTTCCAATCACATTAGTTAAGGATTCTACCGAAAT
>JAABOM020062624.1:0-10138 GCA_011800125.2 Solanum clarkiae | reverse complement strand
GTAAAGGATCGTCAACAAGGGCGTTCTAGTGCGTTGTAGATTCTTATCCAAGACTTGTATCATTTGATGATGCCATGAGCGACGATGTGATGTTGAGATATTTTTTAGTGATGTTATAATGCCGAGGTCTTTACCAACGATTATTGCATAAGCATTGCATTTCATCGTTGCATATTATTACATAGCATGATGTTATTCTTATGATTGATTGTGCTATCATTTTTAGCTTGTGCTTTGAAATTGTGATATGGAGAAATACCATCTTTATTATGTATTATGTATTGCTAGGTTGGAATAACTTTCCGTGCAGGTTGTAGTCGTGAAGATCGATTGGGACGAAAGGAGTTTGTGTATTCTATTAGACTTCCTTTGTTTTATTAGTTTGACTTGCTGGGTACCGCGTGGTATTTGGTACTCACCCCTTGCTTCTACACTCGTGTAGGTTGTGAATTCGAACAGTGAATAGTATTTTCCTTAATCCTTCGAGGCTTCTCAGGAGACGTAGAGAGGTAGCTGTCGACATCTGGCTGACTCTCTTGTTCCTATTTCGTCTGTACTTATTCTATTCAAGAAGAAGGACAATTTGGACTTGTATTTCTTTGATTTTCTGTATTGTTAGTGGCTTGTACATGTGAAAATCAATCCTTGGGTGGTATTTAAGTTTATGGAAATTCTCAGCTTTAGTTATCTACTCTAGTTAATTACTTCCGCACGATATGTTTATTATCTCTATGAGTTAAGGCTGATTTTTTCTGATGGGATTGGACAAGTGGCATCACGTTAATTTTTGGATCGTGACATCGACCTTCAATGTAGGTAGTAAATATTGTGCATATACAATTTGAAAACACACATATTAAATTGATTGGTTGCTCATACATACATTGAATTCAGTTATTGACCACATACAATTGATGCTTTACATAAATACACATGTACTACATCTATTATTGCTTTAAAAATATATACGTACACATATAGTCGATCACATATTCATTCAATTAAGTTATGTTGTGAAAACATACATACATATACATATACATACAACTATAGTCAAAATATTATATTTGTGAATTTTTAGATAGGATTTGATCTTGGTATGTATGTTACCCATCGAGCAGATATGAAAGTCAACTTTAGTGATTTGATGGTGTTGAATGGTAAGTGGTCACAACCCTAGGATAACAATTTGCGAAAATTCGACGTTTTGGCGTCGCTAGGTTCCGGTTGACATTTAAGTGGCATAAATGGATTCGAGGGACGTATAGAAGTATGTGAATATGCTAAGTGGATGATAATGGATGCTGCCATGTTTTTCCTTCTTTTAGTATTTATGCTATAGAGGCGTTTTGTGACGTTGTGACATAAGTACATCATTTGAGGAATAATAGATTGGCCTTCCCCGAGAGCTTATATGGAAGAGAAGGTTTAACATCTCAATGTCGGCTCTTTTTTTTTTAAAAAACAAAATTTGAGGGTAGGGGAAGGAGAGATGGGAAGAGGAATTACAATGTGGAGAATCAAACCCTCACCAATAAGGTGTGAGTTCATGTAGTCAACTAATTAAGCTAATAAGATTCTTCCTTTGATGTCGGAGACTTTCTTAAAGAGGAATCTCATATAAATACCATGGCATGTGATTTGATTCTATTCATGGAGATTATATAACTATTTCAAAAAATGAAAAGTTTCATATAATTGGAACTTATTTTTTTTTAAAATTAAAAACAGTTATTAATTCATGACCTGACATGTACAGAATGAAAACTTAATTCCTAATTTTATGACAATTTTTATAAATATTTTTCATTTGCTTCTCTTAGATGGATGTTTAATTTTCCAAGAATGTATCTTAATTTTGAGCGTAATTCTTATTCTTTTAATGGTCGATTGAATCTTTGACAAAAAAAAAAAAAAGAAGATATACCATGGTTACATTTCAGCTCTTCAACAAGTTTAGTAATGAGCATAACAATCCTATTGTTCCGAAAGAAAAATAACCTATAATTAGCTTTTCAAAAATTTTCAAATAAATAGTTTCAATTTCTTATTTTACTATGTTCAATTTTATGTATTAGTTTATCCATAGAATATATTGAATATAATGTAACAAAGTTTGAAGATACAATATATTTTGCTACCATTTTTTTTAAATGATGCTACCGTTTGAAGAAGAATTTGTTTTTGCTATATTTTGCAAAAGAAAAAATAAATAAAATAAAATAAAATATGCTAATACTATTTCTGAAAATTATAGTGTCCTGCATTTATTAAATTAAATTGGAGCAGAGTGTTTACTTCTAAATATTTCTCATGTTTCAATTTGAATGAGGATATAATGAAAGAGATCGTATTATTCTGTTCTTTAAAAAACCTTTTTTTTTAATGTATACGTTGATTGACTTTCTTTTGATGATACGTTCACTTAATTGGCCCACTAAATATTATTATTATATTAATAATTACTTTTTTTGTATGTTGTATATTTAAAAATTACATTTTTTTAAAGATTTTTTTTTAGAAATTTCAATAATTAACAATTTTTAATATCTAAACAAAATATTAAAAATATGGTTGACTCTCAAAATTTTATTTATGCCGCATAAATTAAGACAATGGAAGTAAAATAGAATATATGAAAATTATGCAATATATATTATTAATTATTAATAGTTTAAATTATCTAAAAAATATGTGTGTAAAAAATTTGATTGACCTTCAAAATTTTATTTGTACCACATAAAGGGAATAACATATATTATGTGAAAATTACATAAAAAATACTATAAAGCACAATAATTAATAACTCAAGATACTTAAAGTATATAAAAAAAATTTAATTGACTTTACTTTTAAGTTATGTTTATGTCACATATAAACTAAAATTAAAAAAAATAAATATATATTAAATTTGTGCTGACAGAGACTCCTATATTTTACTTGTAAGGATTCTCATGACTGAGTGGGAATGTAAAGAAAGGGGAAAAGGATGTGATGTAAAGAAGAGATAAAATGTGCAATTTAAATTGTGAAATTCTACTAGTGGAGTTTGGACATGGTAAAATATATACATGCCTTATTACTACTTCATAGAGATAAAAAGACTATTTTTCAAAGATTCTTAGCTCAAAAATATCAAGCCCCAAAAACAAAAGATTTTAAATTATGAATGTGTAAAAAATTTGAGAAAATGAAAAATGAAAAAAGCAAATAATTTAGGAATTATAAGACTCGCACATGATTTAAGAATATATATAATATGAAAAAAGTTCACTTTAGAAATGTAATATGACTCTCGTATAGTTTAGATGTGTAACTAATATCTTTGTTATAGTTGACGTTCATACGCCTAATCCTTAATAACCCTAGAATATTTGGAATCATTCCTGAATCCTGACGAATGAAATTATCCATTAGAGTTTAAAATTCCAATACTTTAAGTCTTTATACATTTTAGTATGTGAAGATATTAGGAACAAGTATCATGTATTTAGTATGTGAAGACGGAAGATTGCTGAATAAATCTTGCTTAAAAAATTGCACCATATACTAATTATAAATAAAAGAGATGTTATGAAATAAATTTAAAATTGACTAGAATAAATTTTATAGTAGAATAATAAAAATAAAATATTTTAAGAGAAAGAGAGAGGAAATATGTTACTAATTGTATTAATTCTTGTCTATTGAGAACACAAGGAGAGAGCTATTTATAGCCTTGGAAAGTTGCTATAGAAATGGAGAAAGAGTGGGTGGGACCTATTGCCCACTTAATTCAATAATTTTTCCTTTACACTACAATTTCCACTTACAATACTCCCCCTTAATTGTTCATCTAAAAACGAGATTTTATGTGACCCTAATATGCATTAGTTGTCTCGTTAAAAAAATCTTGCCAGGAAAAACCTAGTGGAAAAAATTTGGCTAAGGAAAAAAGAGTACAACATGCATTTTCTCCCCTGATAAAAGTTTCGTTTGACATTTTGGAGAAGGCGCATTCCAATCTTATATCTTAACTTCTCGAATGTTGATGTTGGTAATGATTTAGTAAATAAATTTGCAACATTATTACTTGAACGAATCTGTTGTACATCAATTTCACCTTTCTTCTGAAGACTTTGCATGAACAATAAATTTTGATGATATGTGTTTCGTTCTATCTCTTTTTATGAAACCACCTTTCAACTGTGCTATACACCAACATTGTCTTAAAATACGATCGTGGGTACTTTGACGTCATTTTTCAGTCCATACTTCTCTTGGATGGAATGTATTATCTATCTTAACCATACACATTCTCTACTTGCTTCATGAATTGTTATTATTTTAGCATGATTTGAAGAAGAAGCAACAATGGACTGCTTTGTAGATTGCCATGATATAGCAGTTCCTCCGTATGTAAACAGATAGCTTGTTTGAGATCGAGCTTTATGTGGATCTGATAAATAATCTGCATCTGCATAACCAACAAGATTTGCATAGTCTTTGTTAGTATAAAACAAATCTATATCAACTGTACCTTTCAAGTATCCCAAAATATGGTTGATACCGTTCCAATGTCTTCGCGTTGGGGAAGAACTATACTTTGCTAGTAAATTAACAGAAAATATTATATCAGTTCTAGTTCAGTTAGCAAGATACACAAGTGCTCCAACAACACTGAGATATGGTACTTCGGGACTAAAGAGCTCTTCATCTTCTTCTGGAGGATGAAAAGGATCTTTATTCGCTTCAAGCGATCTAACAACCATTGGAGTACTTGACGGATGTGCTTTGTCCATATAGAACCGTTTTAAGATTTTCTCAGTATAGGCAAATTGATGAACAAAAATTCTATCTGCTAAGTGTTCAATTTGCAAACCCAGACAATATTTTGTCTTTGCGAAATCTTTCATCTCAACTCTTTAAATATTCAATTTCCTTTTGGACTTCTTCAGGAGTTTCAATGAGATTTATATCATCAACATAAAAAATGAGTATTACAAACTCTGATCTTGATTTCTAAATGAAAAAACTTGGACAAATGATATCATTTATGTATTCTTTATTTATCAAGTACTCACTAAGGCGATTGTACCACATACGCCCTGATTGTTTCAGACCATATAATGATCTTTGCAATTTGACTGAGAATATTTTTCGAGACTTATTACATGCTTTAGGCAATTTAAATCCTTTCGGGATTTTCAAGTAAATTTCACTATCAAGTGAACCAAATAGGTAAGCTGTAACTACATCCATTAGATGTATTTCAAGATTTTCATGTACAACTAAACTGATGAGATATCGAAAAGTTATTGCATCCATAACAGTTGAATATGTTTCTTTATAGTTGATACCGGGTCTTTGAGAGAAGCCTTGTGAAACAAGACGTGCTTTGTATTCTTACAATTTCATTTCTCTTATTTTGTTTTCGAACAAAAACCCATTTATAGCCAACTGATTTTATACCATCAGGTGTTTGGACTACAGGTTCAAATACATCACGCTTAGAGAGTGAATTCAACTCAAATTAAATTGCTTCTTTCCATTTCGGCCAATCATCTTTATGTCGACATTTTTCGAGGGATTTAGGCTCAATATACTCACTCTCTTGCATGTTGTTTAGTACAACATTATATGCAAAAACATTATCCACTGTAACTTTCGATCGATTTAAATTTATCTTATCACCAGTAGAACTTATCAGAAGTTTTTTATTCACTTGAGTCTTGAGTTTACTGATTTCTTCAGAAATATCAGGATTTCTCAAGTCTTGACCTTCTTCAGGAGGTTCTTTTATAGTATCATCTTTATTATTCTTTACGTTTCTTTTTCTAGAATTTTAATCCTATGAACCTAATGGTCTACCATGCTTCAGGCGTATTTGGGATTCAGAAGCTGTAATACTATCAGACGGTCTCTTTGGAACATCAATCCGGATAGATACATTTACTGCAGGAATATATGACTTAGTTATCCATTTAAAATTGGTAAATGCATCTGGCATTTGAATTGCTATTGTTTGCAAGTGGATGATCTTTTGGACCTCCTGTTCACAGATGCATGTTTGAGGATCAAAATGAGATAATGACGAGACTTTTCATGTAATTTCTTTAATTTTTTTTTGGGGGTTCATTTTTCTCTCCCCCTAATTACGAAAAATTATTTTATCAAACCGACAATCTGCAAATCTGGCAATAAATAAATCTCCTATCAACAGTTCAAGATATTGAATTATAGAGGGTGAGTCAAACCCAACATATATACCTAACCTTCATTGAGAACCCATCTTTGTACGTTGCGGTGGTGCTACAGACACATATACCACATGGCCAAAAATTCATAGATGGGCTATATTTGGTTCATGACTAAATACTAATTGTGACGGAGAATATTTATTATAACTGGTCGGTCTGAGTGTTGCTGCATGCAAGATAGCATGACCCCACTTAGTAGTAGGTAATTTATATTTCATAAGTAGTGGTCTTGTTATCAATTGTAGGCGCTTAATAAATGACTCTGCAAGGTCATTTTAAGTATGAACATGAGCTATCAGATGCTCAATGTTTATCCCAATTGATATGCAGTAATCATCAAAAGCTTGGGATGTAAATTCACCAGTATTATCTATACGAATAGATTTAATTGGATAATTTGGGAATTGCGTCCTTAATTTTATTATTTATGTCAGTAGCCGCACAAATGCCAGGTTGTGGGATGATAAAAGGCATACATGAGACCATCTTGATGACGCATCTATTAGGACCATAAAATATCTAAACACTCTACTATGTGAGTGAATAGGTCCAAATATGTACCCATGTATAAGTTTCAAAAATCTCGGGGATTCGATGATGACCTTCAAGGTGGATGGTTTGGCAATTAATTTGCCTTGATAGCAAGAAACACATGAAAATTCGTCATTAGTAAGAATCTTCAAGTTCTTTAGCCGATGACCAATAGAATTTTCAATAATTCGTCTTATCATTATTGATTCAGGATGACCTATTCGGTCATGCCATAGCATAAAAATTTTTGGATTAGTAGACTTCTGGTTTACGATCGAATATGCTTCACTGACATAAATTTCTGCATAATATAAGCCAGATGATAATATCGGTAATTTTTTCCAAAATATACTTCTGTCCCGAGACACTCTTGGTTATATCAAGGTAATGAACATTCATTTCATTTAGTGTCTCAAAATGATATCCATTTCTGCGGATATCTTAAAAACTTAGCAGATTCCTCAGGGATTTAGAAGAGAACAATGCATTTTTTATAATAATTTTTGTTCCCTTAGATAGAAATATAGTAGCTCTTTCGGAGTCTTCAATTATTTTTGCATTACCAGATATTGTAGAAACATTTGGCTTCCTTCTAAGTAAAGTAGAAAAATATTTCTCGTCTTTAGAAATTGCGTGAGTTGTTCCACTATCAATTATACAAATATCTTCATGGTTGATTATTGATCCAAACAAAACTTGAGACATATCCATTCCTTTTAAAGAGAAAAGTAATTAAGTGAATATTTATTTTAGACCTCATGCGTTTTTAATGAAAAATCTTGCATAAATATCACAATAAGAAAGATGATTTATTCATTTTACATGATGTTGACACTCAATTTTTATCCTCCACGGTGTCAAATTATTCATGGGGGGCTTTATTTTTATTTTTAACAATTTAAAAAAAAAATTAGGACGGGCGCGTGTGACCCACGCGCCCCCTTTTATCCCTTAACCCCCATCTCTTTCTTCCCCATTTTTCATTTCCCCAACCCCGAAACCCTAAACCAGCCGCCCAAACCCCTGTTCCCCCCGGCGCCGCAACCCCCTTTGTCAAGCGGCACTGCAGCGCCATCGCCACCCTCATCCCCTTCATGCGTATCCGTCAGCCCCTTTCCCTTCCAAAACCTGGCACCGCAACAACCGACAAACGCAGTAAAGGCGTTGAAAAATCTTCCAACGCTTTCAAAATCCCTCAATCAACGGTAAATCTTCAGTCCGTTGAAGATTTCTCAACAAATCCAAGAAATTTCCTGTCCAAGGGAAGATTTTGAATTCAAAATTCAAAATCCGACCTCTAAAATTCCCAAATTGCCCTGCATTTTCACCATGACCGTGCACTTATATAATGCGTCTTCTTCTTCGTTCTTAGGGGGAGATTTTGGAGACTCAGAAAATCCTAACAAGAAACCCAGAAGTTCGTCGATTTTTGGGAAAATCTCAAAATTCTTGGTTTTGAGTCAGTGTAGACAGGTTAAATTATATTGGTGTCAGTTCGTCTTCGTCAAAGCTCGTCGTCGTCCCAGTTTCGCTGCCCCAAAAAAGGTAATACTCCATCCTATCCCTTATGTCGAGTTTCAAAGATTATGGTCGAATGTGATTGATAAAGCAATTTCAAAGTTGTTTAAACCTTAACTGAAAATGCTCGAATTGAGCTGGTTGATGCTATGGTTTCCTGTATTCTGCTTCATAGATGCTTGAAGTAATTGAGTTACTTTGTTTGTTTGGAATCTGTTTAACTGAGAATGCTTTGTTGTGCTAGTTTGTTGTTGATTGTGTTAAAATGGTTTCAACATTGTCAAGCCCTATGCTGGTACTGACTAAAGTGATCAGGTTTCAGGCCATCCTTATGATAGTGTTGTCCTCTTAAGTGATCGTTAGTTCACTTTTCTTACAAATACAACTCATATGCTGTTGATGTGTGTTGAGCTTAGTTAAAACATTCTGGCTAAGTAAGTTGTTCAAGTAATCTTATTTTCGGGTTTTCATCCTCAAAGCCAATCATTTCTTTGCTTCTGGAATGCAACACTTGTGGAAATTCGCTGGTTTAATTGATGTTTGTTGAAGTTTATTAATCAAGAGTTAAATGGAGTTATATTGAAACACTGTCATTATGCTAAATTAACTCATTGTTATAATTTTGAACTGTTATATGGACACCGTAACGAATCCTAAACTGATATCCTGTTCTAAGTTTTCTCTTTGTCCTCGTGTCTCGAAATAGTATGTTCTGAAGGATATGAATGTTTGAGTAGTGATATGGAATTCGTTTTGTCTTGGTTTTATTATTCACATGTTGGTAGTTCATGAGTGGTTTAATGTTTGTTCTGTCACGAGGTCAGCAATGTCTCCCTCTTAGTTATTGCATCCTCTTTGTCCACTGTCAGTTTATCAGGAATCAGGACAATGCTAAAGTGACTATTGCTGTTTAGATCTACTATACTGTCTCATTTGTATGTTGTGATATCCTATTGTCTATTACGTACTATTCAGAAGCACTGTTACGATATCTAGTCCTCATCTTAGGGAATTATGAAATGATTTTTATTCATTGTGTTCATGTGACGAATCCAGCCCGACATCTATCCCTGTCCTTGTTGCTATTGTACTAATCTGTCTCGAAATCATTCTGATCCTGACTGAAATGTTCAGCTCGAGTTGATTGAGGTCATGGTTTGCTATGTTTATGCTTTATTTATATGCGAAGTGTTTGAATTGTCATGATTGTGGAACTTGTCTTGGATCAGTGTTGTGGTGTATTTCCACTGTTAAAGTACTCATCTTTGGAACGCGAAGATATTGTTTTGATATTGGTTTTTTAGTCTGAGAGGCTTCACTGTCTAAGTATAAATTTGCCTCATTTGTTCAGTCAAGATTGAATGAGTCTGATTCCATGGTCTACTGATTGGATTCTTGTTTCCTGTATCTGTCTTGCTGTCATAATTGTCTAAGTTCGCGTTTTTGCATTCTTTTGAGAATTATCAATGTATTAGTTGAGATGTCTGGTTTGAGTCCTAACTCGTAAAGCAATTTTGTTTGCTATGATATCGAGTTTATCTAGATTCTTGTCACTTTATGCGTATATGGTCATCTTTGACCTTGTGGTGTTGTTGAACATTAGATTACTAGTGTGCAAGAAAGATGGAAAATAGAAGCTATAAATCTTCTGGCATGATGAAACCAATAGTATTCCTTGAATGTAAAGTTGTCATTACTGCTGATACTTTATTATTTGTTGTAATATCTGAGAAAAAGTTCCATTTGTGGATGTTATAAATTTTGTACTAAAAGGAAAGTAATGTGAGGTTCAAGTTTAGTTTCTTGTTTGTAACACTGTTTTATTATCATTATTGATACACTTCCTCATT
>JAABOM020062623.1:0-10141 GCA_011800125.2 Solanum clarkiae | reverse complement strand
TCTCCAAAGCTAAGGTATGTGGGTTTCTTTCATGGGTTCCTTTCACCCATGATGCCCAAGCTTCCTTTTCTTAAAAAATTGCATGATTGAAGGTTGATTTACTCATGGTTCTTATTTATTATAAAAGTCACTGCACACTATATTGGGATTTGTGAAATTTTGACTATTTTACTATATTTGGGGCCATGAATCTAAGGTCTACGGTGAAGATTGTTGAAGGGTATTGATGCATATTGTTTGAGAGTGTTACCAAGTATCTATTAATAGCTTTAGACTATTAATAACTCCGGGAGGTTGTAGTCCCGGGTAACCTATCGAGGGGTTGGTATCTTGGTTGCCTAGCTCAGAGGTGGTAGGCCCGGGTAACCTTATTGGGGATTGGTACCCATGAATCTTGATGGTGGGTTTGCTCTATCAACCTCAGTGGGGGGTTTGTACTCCATCAACCTCGGTGGGGGGTTTGTACTCCATCACCCTCATGAAGGGGTCCGTATTGCATGCGCCTATCCAAAGGGGTGGTAGGACTTGGTATGAACTATAATAGTCACTCCTTACACTCATATTATGATCTATATAAGCATGGTTTTACTTCAAGCATCATTCATACATGCCATATTGCTAGTATTCTATTCATCGCTTATGATAATGTGTTTTGCCTATGATGCCTATCTCTTGTTGCATTGCATCCAACATACTTAATACATTCAAATGTACTAACGCATACACTATGCCTAAATGATATTACCATGTAGGGTCCGGAGCTCCCATTGATTCTCCTCGTGGCTAGACGAATTATTCAAGTTAGCTTAAAGTGAGTCCTCAATTCTGGGGACAATATCCATCTCCTCCCAAGCTTATGTTTACACTATTTTTTGTATGTTTGGATTATCTATTATTATTATGATGAGGGTGAGCCAGATTGTTTGTCTTGGCCCCCGTTAAATATCTAACATTAGAGGTGTTGTTGGACTTATTATGTATCTATGCTATGAGCCTTGACTCTCTTGTTTTTTGATGATTATGATATGGAAGTTTACCCTTAGTACCAATTCCCCTTGTTTATTCTTATATTGTATTGTCATTCTAATTGCTTCCACAACCAAGGATGTGTAATGATATGCTATGAGGCTTGGTTGGGGTTCCTTCGAGTTCCCCATTCACCGATCACATCTAGGCCCTAGGATTTGGTTGTGACAAAGATGGTATCAGAGCACTAGGTTGTTAGATCCTCGGCGTCCAACACACTATGTCGATTATAGTTCTATTCATGGTTGTGAAGCACGCCATGACTATGAATTGGAGGCTATGAGGCATTCTAGGAAATGTTCCACTTCTTCATGATCTGTGTCGTGCGATAGAGTTAGGTCCCGTAGATCTTATTGCTAATCCTCAACCATTACATTACAGGATATACCTCCAGCTACTCAAGATGGTGATATGATGAATGCAGATGTCCGCAATGCTCTATGGAAAGTGGCTATAACAACGGCAAACATGGAAACTCACCTCGGCCAACAAGTGGACGCTCCCAAGACTTCAAATGATAAGAGGAGAGGTGTTGAGGCCAAGAGCGCTCGCGTTGAAGGAAAGTTCTAAAGCCCCAAAGGTAGAGGTGATGTGGTGCCTCATGTTAGGTGCCCAAAATGTGGTAGGTGCCATGATAGCCCATGCTTGGGAGGTACCGATGCTTGTTATGGTTGTAGAGAGTTGGGTCATAAGGTGAAGGATTGCCCTCATAAACACAATAAGAGTAAAGGAGTTATTTGTGGGATGACTAATCCCAAGTGTCAAAGGTATGGAAAGTACCATGGTGGCCCATGCTTGAGGAAGACCAATGCTTGTTATGGGTGTGTTAAAGTGGGTCTTAAGATAATGAATTGTCCATATGTTCGAAAGTTCATAGATGTTGTTTCGTGTTTATGTTATATTAGCTCTTGCCTTGTGGCTTGTTAGGTGAGTGTGGTGGATTTTAATACTACGAATAGGATAGATTAGTTGTGTTGGTGTTGAGTTCCCATTAAATGTAGGGCCCGTAGAGTCATATTCTGGTTCCTTATTAAATTCGTCCTTGAGAGACGACTTGTAAGGTGGATGCGAAGGGGTAAGTTTGTTTCTTGTCTTAAGGTGTAATTGATGTCTAAGGGTTGCCCCAATGTTCTTATTGCATAGGGTCTTGTCTTGTGATCTTGGTTAAACTTAGTTTGTTGGGTAGGAGGTCTTTGAGGTGGTTCGACTACTTGCATGTTGTGTCTCTTTTAATTGTAGAGCCCGTAAGGTTATAATATAATGTTTAAGAACGGTCGATCTAATTGGTCAACTACAATGGGTTAGTCATTTCTCTACACTTGATCTTTGGTTTGGGTTTTGTCTCCAAGTGATGACAAGGATAGGTGATATTCCTAAGTATCTTTTTGGATTAGGAGTGAGCCTTTTGAGAATGTTGGAGTTTTTGGTTGGCTTATGCATCGGCAACATTTATGGGTTCCATAAATAGGGTCTTTAGTCCCTACCTTGTTATGCTTCTGATGGTCTCCAGTGATGAATTATGGATTTATTTAGAATTTGTGAACCATTTGGGGTAGTGTTGCAAATCTTGGGGTGAGAAGAGTTATATGCTAAGTATGTGAATTGTGAAATCTGGTTAAAGGAGGTTACCTCCCTAGGTCATGTGGCTTCAGTGGATGGTATTAAGATTGATTCTAAGGAGGCGTATGTGATTAGAAATTGGGCTAGACCTTTGACTGCCTTAGACATTAGGAGTTTCTTGGACTTAGGGGTTACCACCGGAGGTTTTTGAATGAGTTATCTTCTATTACTTCTCCCATGACTAAGTTGACCAAAAGGAAGGATAAGTTGTCTCCGCTCCTATCTTGTCCCCATTGGATTGGGTGGAATGGTTTTTGTGTATTGTGATATCGCCCAGATTGGTTTGGGGATGTGTGTTGATGCAAGGTGATTAGGTAGAATTCTATTTTTTAGATAATTTGCGATGTATAAGAAGGATTATCTTATCTATGACCTTGAGTTGACCGCCGGGACTTTTGCTTTGAAAATTTGATGTCATTGGTTGTATGGGGTGCATGTCGGTGTGGTTATCGTTCACTAGGGTTTCTAATATGGGTTCACCTAAATGATCTTATCTCGAGACAAAGGAGGTGGTTAGAACTTCTTAAAGATTATGATATGAGTGTGCATTATCATCCCGGTAATACTAGTGTTGTGGCGGATGCTTTGAATAGGGTATTTGTGGTTAGCCTAGCTCATGCTGATGGTAGTGATAAAGAGGTGGCTAGGGAGGTGCATCGGTTACCTAGGTTAGGGGTTAGGTCAGAAGAGGTCGATAATGGTGGTGTTGTTGTTGATGATGGTTCTAAATCTTCATTGGTTGATGAGGTAAGAACAAAGAAATATCTTGATCCCTCTTGTTAGAATTGATGGCCTTGGTGAAAGAGGGAAAGGTGGATGTTTTCTCCCAAGGGGGGATGGTGCCCTTAGGTACCAAGGTAGGTTGTGTGTACCTTGTGTTGATGGTTTAGTGGAAAAGATCCTCGATGAAGCCCATGATTCTTCTTATTCTATTCACCCCGGTTCTATCAAGTGTACAGAGACTGAGAGATGTGTGTTGTTAGGGAGGCATGAAGAAGGGCATTTCCAAATTTGTTTTTAGTTGTCATAGTTGTCAACAAGTCAAAGTTGTGCATCAAAGGTCGGGTGACGTAAAGATCACTACTTGGAAGTAAAAGGAAATTAACATGGATTTTGTGGTTAGATTACCCAAGATTTAAAAGGGTTTTGATTCCATTTGGGTCATGATGAAATTGGTTCACTTTTTACCGGTTAAGACAATTTATGGTGCCGAAGAGTATGCTAAATTATATATTCATGAGTTGGTAAGATCACTTGAGGATATGCTTAGGGTTTGTGTATTAGAGTTCAAGAGTAGTTGGCATGATCATCTTCCATTGATTGAGTTTGGCTACAACAATAGCTATTATTCTAGCATTTGCATGGTCCCTTTGAAGCTCTCTATAGTAGACATTGTAGATCATCGGTTGGGTCATTTGATGTGGGAGAGATATCTTTCTTGGATCCAGAATTGATTATGGGTGCTTATGGAGAAGGTAAGATTGGTTAAGGAAAGGCTGGAAACGGCCCAAAGTCATCAAAAATACCTAACTGATGTGATGAGGGGAGAGCTAGAATTCAAAGTTAGTGATTGGGGGTAATCGAAGGATTCGCTCATGAAAGGTGTGGTTTGTCTTAGTAAGGAGGGAACTGAGTTCATGGTTTGGGAGCCTTCATAGAGTGTTAAGGAAGATTAGTAAGGTTGCATACGAATGGGAATTGCCTTTAGATAAGGATATGGTTCGTCCGGTTCTTCAAAGTTTCTAGGTTGAGGAGGTGTGTTAGTGGTTCAAGTGTTATAGGACTTATTGAGGTTATGGATGTTGTGGGAGATGAGTTGACCTATGAAGAGGTCCGGTGGATGGGTGGATATGAGTAAAGGTTGAGTTCTAAGGGTGTAGTGTTTGTGAAGGCCCATTGGGAGAATTGTCTAGTCGATAGTATCTCTCTGGGAACCAGAGTGGGCGTGGAGGAGCAATATTCATACCTCTTTCATTCTATTCAAGCTTATGATAACATTTCAAGTCGTTTTATGATTCCAATTCTTATGTCCCAGCCCCTAAACCATTTGCATGCATTTATGTTTATATTGAAAAGGTTCACAGTGATTTTACACTTATGTTGAGATTTTTAAGATGGTGTTTTAAGTGTGTTTTTGCATTCTTTTTGGGGATGATCTCTTTATGATTACTCTTCTTATATACATTTCTTTGACATTCAGGGACGAATGTTCCATAGGGGGAGATATTATAACGACCCCAAAAGTGCCCGAAAATGTGCCTCGGAAGTGCCCAGAATCATAATTTCCATATATATCTCAAAATTCATGCATTATTTTGGAAGTCTGACTTCATATTCTTTTTCAGGGGGTCAAATTCAGGGGGAAAAGGGTCTAATCCCGATTTTAGATCAATAGTAGCAAAATCAAAAATTCTAAAAGTGACGATTTCCAGTGGTTACTGCGCATTCTTAGTGCGACGCGCACTGGCTTATTTTTGTGCCAATGGTTTCATTTCGGTACAAGACTTTTAATTCTTGTGTCTAGGCCTTCCCACATGAGAAATACCTATATTTGGCCATTTTTCACCCTCATATTATTCTAAACATTCCCCAATACTCACTCAAGTACTTAGTTTTACATTTCTCTCAAAATTCAAGAGCCAAAACCCTCTCTGGATCTTAAATAATTCAACCAAGCTTCAAGTCTCCATCTCCAATCTTTATCAAGTTCATCTCCAAAGCTAAGGTATGTGGGTTTCTTTCATGGGTTCATTCCACCCATGATGCCCAAGCTTCCTTTTCTTAAAAAATTGTATGCTTTAAGGTTGATTAACTCATGGCTCTTATTTATTATGAAAATCACTGTACACTGTGTTGGAATTTGTGAAATTGTGACTGTTTTACAATGTTTGGAGCCATGAATCTAAGGTCTATGGTGAGGATTGATGAAGGGTCTTGATGTATATTGTTTGAGGGTGTTTCCAAATATCTACTGATGGATTTATACTGATTTTTCTAGCATGATTTCACTCTTGAATTGCATAGTTTTACACTAGCATTAAACACCCTCTAAACACTCTCTAAGTGTTTGACAAAATGTCCTGTTATGAATTCTTGAGAAATTGTCCAATATATGTTTCATGAGTGGAATGACTATATGATGATGAAATGATAGTAGAACGATAATGAAAGGGAATGTATGTATATGATGATGAAAGAAATGTGTGTGTGTGTGTGTCTATATATATATATGATATTATCTCTATATAGTGTTAGGGATGACCAACCTAGCTCGGGGAGTTGTAGGCCTAGGTAACCTATCAAGGAGTTGGTACCTTGGTTGCCTAGTTTGGGGTGTGGAAGCCCCAGGTAACCTTGTGGGGGTCGGTACCCATCAACCTTGATGGGGCGTTTGTACTCTGTCAACCTTGGTGGGGGGTTTGTACTCAATCAACCTCATGAAGGATTTCGTACCTCATGCGCCTGCCCAAAAGGGTGGTAGGCCTTGGCTTGCACTATAATAGTCACTCCTTACACTCGTATTATGATCTATATAAGCATGGTTTTACTTCAAGCATCATTCATATATGTCATATTGCTAGTACGTTATTCATTGCTTATGATTATGCATTTTGTCTATGATGCCTATCTCTTGTTGTATTGCATCCTACATAATTAGTACATTCAAATATATTAACGCATACTCTACGCCTACATGATATCACCATGTAGGGTTCAGAGCTCCTATTGATTCTTCTCGTGGCTAAACGAATTGTTCAAGTTAGCTTACGGTTAGTCCTCAAGTCCGGAGACAATATCTATCTCCTCCCAAGCTTATGTTTATATTATTTTTTATATGTTTGTGTTATCTATTGTTGTTATTATGAAGGTGATCTCGGTTGCTTGTAATGGCCCCCACTAACTATCTAAGGTTAGAGGTGATGTTGGATATATTATGTATCTATGCTATGAGCCATGACTCTCTTGTTTCTTGATGATTCTGGTATGGAAGTTTACCCTTAGTCCCAATTCCCCTTGCTCATACTCATCTCGTATTGTCATTCTAATTGCTTCCGCGACCAAGGATGTATAATGATATGCTATGAGCCTTGTTTGGGGTTCCTTCGAGTTCCCCATTCGCTAAATACGTCTAGGCACTAGGCTTGCATCGTGACAATTTTTCTATGTTGTATAGATTTAGAACCAACATGCCAACAATTGAGAAATTTTTTCTAGTTTGACTCTCTTTTATCTTTGGTGATGTGGTGTCATTTGATACTGCATACTTCACAAACAAATATAAAATACCTTTGGCTCTCTTCATTGGAGCAACACATCATGTTCAACCCATCTTACTTGGTTGGCCACTATTTGTTATTAAGGCCATGCATATATTCCTATGTTGATGCGAACATGGTGCCTAGCAATTGGTGGACCACAAGGTCCATGAATTTTTTTATTTGATCAAAATGGCAACATCAAAGTAGTGGTTGGAGAAATTTTTCCAGATACCCACTTTGTGTAGTATACTGGAGAAGATCCTAAGGCATCTTGATTATTTCAGTATTCGGCATCAAATAATTATGGCAATATTTAGGAACTGCATTTAAATTCATGGACTGAAGAGCGATTTTAACATAGATAGTGGAAGTTGATCCAAAAGTTCAGTCTTAGAGAAGACAAGTAGGTCTAATTATTAAAGAAGCTTAAAAAAATTTCATGAAAACACTCTTGGAAATAATCTGAAATCACATAATCGTGCAACCCATACTATACAAGTTGATGAAATATGTCAAGGATTCACTCTTGCAGCTAGAGAGCTCGTACCTAACATTAAAGAAACTGAGACAAGCAAGGATATTAAAAGAGTAGATCCTGGAAATGAAAGGGAAAGCAACAGCGCACATTAACCAAAGAGGTGGTGATATTAACAAAAAATGCACAAAACTTCTCCAAATGGATATGCCTACCTTGACTAGCTTGCGAGATTCCATACAACATTGTACACTTTTTTCAGCCTTAAGACCCAATTTGATAGCCCGCTGACTGTATCACCTAATCATAAGGTGTAGGTTCGAAAGATTAAACTTAGATTGTTAATGTATGTCACACCTGCAACAACACAATCAAATCTCTAAAAATTATTTATAGTCCCACTCTTCTCTCTTCCCTCTCCAAAGAAAAAGTTGCACCTCTACTTGTACATCACACCTTCAATAACATAATCACATGATTTATACTCAAGAGTTGTTCCACAATAAAAGGGATGTTCCAATGTGTGCCCCCTCATTTCTTTGTATGTATGTATCACCATTTGTAGTACTTATCACACTGCACAACAAATGCCCCTCTCTTTGGAGAAGACCTAGATGAATAATTTCATAAGGACTTTCTTCGAGCTTGGAGAGGTTTAACCCCAGCAGCAACAAGAGTAGCAACAATAGCGGTAACAAGATCATAAATCACCAACTGGTTGTGAGCATTTTCCCCATGATTCTCCTCATCCTCTCCAATCTGATTTTCTTGTTCCACTACAAAAGAAGTAACCTCTGTCAATTTCTGAGTTGGATCTTGATGATATTAGGGGAAGTAGAAACTTTGAAAGCATTTGGCTCTCTATTCACATTATTTAGGCCAGCTAGTTCAGAACCAAGAATAACATTTTGCTCCGTCTCTCCAAGTGTGACAACATCTTGATGATTTTTCTCCGTTCAGCAAGCTCTTAATGGGATTGAACTATATAAGGAAAGCAAATGCAACTTGTCTCATTATGAAACTCCAACAATAGTTAGGAATGGTACAATAAAAACAACACATCTATCCAATTTAACCATAGATCTCAAAAGCATTGATCTGTGCTTATCATAAAAGCAGGACATGTTGCGGACATATTCCTCTACAGTCATATTTTTTGGTGGTGTAGGGAGTACTGAAATTGAATATTGAGTGAATTGGCGTTCAAACTGCTGGCAGAAAAATGTTATGTCGATACATACATAATCAATATTTTATATGTCTGTTTGTGCTTGCATTGATTCTTTGAAGTCACAAATTGTATGTCAAAAACTAATGAATGAAATAAAGATAAGACAAAAATGGAGGGGTATATATCAACTCTTATCATTTAATTATCGAATAGCCTTACTTCTATCTACCTGTAGAGGAATATAAACTCTCATAAAAAGCCCATTTATTATAATGTAAAGCAACAAGTGCAACTAGATGATAGATACATAGAATTCCAATAACACAATATTTGATGGGAATCTAGAGAATATAGGCTGAAAGCATAGATTGTTTGCCGATAATAAATAAGAGAAAGTTACTGCTAAGTCTTTTTAGTCTATTGAGAGATGGGTAGATTACCTCTTTCAGACCATGATGCGAGAAGCCATACTTCTTATTTCCTTGGGGGAGTTTCAAGCTTCTCACTTCTAACATAGCCTAACTCAATCACAGCCTCCTCCAAGTTCCATTTTACCTTTCCCCGTCCAGAATTGGGAAGGTGTGACATCCATATAAGTTGGATGTCCTTGAGAGTCATGTCTTTGTATAGCCCGCAACGTGCAACATCCACCTGCACAAAATGTTATAAAACAATTCAGTGGCAAAGAAGTATTTTGGCAATATTTTTAGTGTAGAGTTCTCTATTTATAAAATCATTACCTCAGTATGATTATTCATATATAGCTTCTGCATGCTTTCCCTACAAATAATGCAAAATCAGTCATTTTATTTTACTTGGTGATGAACATGAGATATAACAATATAAGGGAATAAATCAATATTGAGGATAGAAATTGAATGTTAGATGCTATGACTTAAAATGCAATCAATAGCTTGATGTCATGACTCGGACCTGGGGCCGAGGAGTGACATGGTGAATGGGAACCCGAGAGTCGCCAAACAATCCTCAAAGTATCCATATTCATATCATCAGTTGAAAACGTCTACAAATAGTAAACACGTAGTTCTAAAGGATGGGAAAGTAGGACTCATGCTATGGGTATATCACAGGGAAAGGGATTAACATGGTTTCACATAACACGTAGCACATAACAACTAAGGGACTGATAAATATGACTCACTCTATAGGGACAATTTGGGACTTAGGACCTTCCACATTTCCACATCAAACATACATATATATCGTAATTCGCATAATCAATTCATAATATGGATAGAAAATGGGTAAAGCTCATATTTATCCATTTAAATATGGGTAAAACATGGGTAAAAAGTGACTCATTCATAATGTAAATGATTTTTTATTGGAAGAAGTTGGGGTAGGTGAGGGTGAGTAAAATTTTTAAAATTTTCTAAAAATTAAATTCTTTTATTGGGAGGGAAATTTATTTTTTTTTAAAACATTTGAGGTTAGGGGTGTGGATCGGTTAGTTCAGTTTTATATTATTGGTTCAATTTATCGATTTTTACATATGCTAAAACAATAGCAAATCGATAAAATAATATGCTAAATTTTTATTTTTTACTCCTCCCCCCACCCCCAGCCCCC
>JAABOM020062622.1:0-43963 GCA_011800125.2 Solanum clarkiae | reverse complement strand
TCAAAACAACCTTCCTTTCCTTCAAACAGTTATCTACAACATAATAGGTGATAAAACTAGTATTAGCAGCCAATATAGACACCTTGGAAGCCCAATTGCTAACAAAACAACACAAGGGCAGCAACCGACAATTATAAACCCTAGTGTGTTCCTTCGACCTCTACGCTCCTTAATCGTATTTTCTCTATACATTGGCATGTACACATCATGTACAGCCTATTTTAAACCCATAACGGCCATACAATATACCACAAAGCATAACACATCACAATTCCATGCAATGTAAATACAGACAGCATAATGTTACTTTCCTTCGCTACTTTTCGACGTCGACAACTCCAAACCCATTCCAACCCTAACCAAACTGTTCCAGCAACATTCACAAACATAAGCAAACCTAAACTAGTCTTATAACAATACTTAAGAAGTCAAGAATCACGTGAGCCAATAGCCTTATATACAACAGCCCGTAAATTCCAATCAACACTATGCTTAAGATAATACGATAAAACGCACTTGTTAAATGAAACCAAACTCAGGGCAGCAACTTTAGTATAATATCTATAACTCATACCATGTCAATAACACCAAATTAACTTCATAATACAACTTAAACACCATAGAGAAATCACCAAAACAAAAAGAAAAAGGTGCAACAACTTTCTCCACATAATCTGTCCAACAGTTTCAGCAAGTGTACGCAGCATCTATCTCTTGTTTTTTTCATGCTAAAACTATAGTAAACACATGTATAAAATTACTTACCACTATATTCAAGTTATAGGGATTGTATAAGAACCATAGAAGTTCCCTTTTGCTGCTTTGCAAGTCAATACACATTGGGAAACAAGTTGGAGACAAAGCTGATTTTCTTTTGTGTTCAAAATAATAGTGAAATGTGGGAGCTGGTTTAGGCCTCCTTTTGTAGAGGGATTAGGCCGACCTTCTCTTCACTTCTTGACCAGCATAATCCACAAATTATAATGTAGCTTACCCACCATCTTGGCCCTCAGAGTTGGGCCTTTTTGGAGCACCAACTTGGTGGACTTGGGCTGCCAAAATTTTTCAGATTTTGTTCTTTTGGTTTGGGCCCAATTTGCTAAGTGTTTTGGATTGTCTTTGGGACCTTTTTGATACCTATCTTGGGCTTAACATATAGTACATTTATGATGCTAAAACATGGGCCAAAACTACACCATTAACACGGACTTTATTCCTAATCGAATATGGACAATTTCGACGCCGGGTCTCCTCTCCGTTTAATTAGCAATTTAAGACAAGAAAGTAGCTGACTCACCTACTTGCTTCCTAAGTCCTACAAGCACCTCAATTCTCTCACTTCATTTTAAGTCCATAATCCCCTCACTTCGACACAAAACATGTATACACTCGACCCTCTTAAGCGTTAGATGCACATATAGCCTATTAACGCGGTATTCAAACACTTTTGAAAATTTGTTCTAGTCTAACCAAATCATGTCATATTTCATTTGTATAGTATTAGTATGGTAAGGTGTGGGGTGTTATAGTAGACTCCCTAGGATGACCCGCTCTTATACCACTTCTGTCAAGCCCTAAAGTCCCGTTAGGTCGGATTGGCACCCGTTGCCGATAAGACTCGTGAGAACCAACCTGTAACTATGCGCTTTCTATACATACTATAAGGGGTTGTTGCGTTTGACATGCCTTTAAGAAGACAAACAGCGATAACAAACCAAAAGGAAATGCATATGATTGGGTCATTGGGGCTACGGTATTTAAAGTACGAGACATGACCACATTTTACTTTAGATAGTCTACAAAGCCTCTAAATAAAAAAAGACATCTGATAAGGGTCAGGATAGGCCCCGCCTCAACAAACTGTGCAATAAAACATGTAAGCTCTAGACATATACAAAGCCCCGAAGCAACCTGGAGCTTGGTGATAGTAGCTGAATATCATGTACTCCTACTGGGAGATCTACTAGCACCTGTACTTGTAGCATGAAATGCAGGTCCCCCATAAGAGACGTCAGTACGAGATAATGTACGGAGTATGTAATGCAGGAAACATTGTATATGATGTAACAACTCAAGTGAAACTGTAAATTGGTGTAGCATAAAAAACCACCTTTAGTTATACTGTGGGATCATATACTTTATGTGCTTTATGTTATTTTGCCTTTACTGTAGAATTTGTACTGTAAAATATGTGCACAACTGTAACACAAATGACCAACTGATTAGTGGTGAACTGCATCGGGTTCGTCCCTCGCTAGGTTCTTCCTTAACCCCTGGGGCTACCCCCTGTAATAAGATGTTTCTCTAGCTAGATGATTCTTCTACCCCTCGTGATATCGGGATCGTCCCTTTGCTAGGTTCTTCCTTAACCCCCTCGGGCTACCACCCTTGATAGGATCATCCCTGGCTAGGTATTACTTCCACCCCCTCGTGCTACCACCTATCAAAACTATATACTTTATCTTTCAATTACCTTTGAGATGGTTCTTTTAGATGTCATAATATTGGAGCGTAGGATTGTATATGTGACATGTGACATGTAGACAATTATACAAGACAATATGACAATGAAAAAGAGTACGTTACACAAATGATGAAATGCGTATGAAATGGAAAAACTCATGAACTTTATCTAGTAACAAGAACTCATGTAACTTGGTATCTAAACATGTATGCAGATTTGAAAGTGACTGTGTATGGAATAATATAAACATGTAAAAGAGTGGAGACATGGTTAATAGTTTAAAAGTGTTGGAGTTGGTGAATACCTTTATGTACCAAGGAGAGATCTATGTTTCATGCCAAGTGATACGAAATCAAGTAACCTTATATACCTCATTGTATGACCTCATTACTACGTCGAGATAACCTTCCCTTCCTCCAAATACTTATCTACAACATAGTAGGTGATAAAACTAGCATCAATAGCCAATAGATACACCTTGGCATTCCAATCACATAAGAAAACAATACATGGGTAGCAAGCGGGTGTTTATAAACCTGAGTATATTCCGTTAACCTTTTTATCCCTAATCGTATTTTCTAATACACATTAGCATGTACACATCATGTACAGACTATTTGAATGTCATAATAGTCTTACAAAAACCCACAAAGCAAACACCTCACAGTCCCACATAATCTAAAAATGGACAGCATAACGTTACCTTCCTTCGCTACATTTCGACGTCGACAACCCCAAACTTATTCCAAATTTAACCAAACAGTTCCAGCAATATTTACACATATGAACAGACCTAGCACATTCTTATAACAGCACTTAAAAAGTCAGGGAGGACGTGATCTAATAGCCTTACATACAACAGCCCGCAAGTTCCAATCAACTTGATGCTTAAGATAACTCGATAAAATGCGCTTGTTAAATGAAACAAAAACCAGGGCAGAAACATTAGGATGATGCTTATAACTTAAACAATCTTAATAACACCAATTATCTTCATAATACAACTCACAAACCATATACTTATCACCAAAACAAAAGGAAAAGGTGCAGCAACTTTCAGCATATAATCTGTCCAGATTTTCCAGTATCAACATACAGGCATATACTTCTTGTTTTTCATAAGCAAACCGTAGTAAACACATGTATAAACTTATTTACCACTATATTCAAGGTATTGGGCTTGAATAATAACCCTAGATGTTCCCTTTTAGCTGCTTTGCAAGTCAATACACATTGAGAGAAAAGTTGGAGACAAAGTTGTTTTTTTTTTGTGTTTAAGATAATAGTGACTTGTGGGAGCTGCTTTTGGCCTTTTCTAAATTGATTCTTGGCTGAATTACTAAGGCTACTTAAGCCTTACATCACCTAGTAAGTGATGCAGCTCCTTCTTCATTTCACTTGGGCCTTTTGGAGCTCCAAACGCATGGGCCTTTGCTGCCCATTTTTCAGATTTCTTCTTCTTAATTAGTTGGGCCTAACTTGCTAAGAATATTGTAATGGTCTTGGACTCTCTTTATATCCTTCTTGGGCTGATCATATCCATTTAGGATGCTAAAACATGGGTCCAAGTTACATCCTTAATACGAACTTTATTCATAATCGAAAATGGACAAATTCGACGTCGAGGCTCGTCTCCGTTTAACTAACAAATTTAAGCTAAACAAGTAGGTGACTCACCTACTTGCTTACTAAGTACTACAAGTACCTCATTTATCTCACTTCATTTTAAGGCCATAATCCCCTTAATTCGACACAAAACATGTATTATACACTCTACCCTCTTAAGCGCTAGACGCACATATAGCCCATTAACACGAGATTCAAGCACTTTTGAAAATTAGCGCTAGTTTGACCAAACCATATCATGTTTCATTTGAATTGTACTAGTATTGTAAGGTGTGGGGTGTTACAATAGGATTCATCATATGCTATAGTGCAACACTTTATATAGGAATAATTATATACATTAGCTCTTTCTATCATCATAACATCATTCATATCATATGTCATAGTCTGGACATTTATTTCCTCAAGAAACCATAACCAAACATTTTAACAAACACCTTCGGGGTGTGTAGTGGGGGTAAAAGACCATGCAATTTGGAGATGAAATCATGCACGAAAATCTATAGTAAAACCATCAATCAACACCTTGCAATACTTCTAAGACATTCACATCAAAACCCCTCAACACATACAACATTAGATCCATGATTTAGAGCTCAAAACATGCGAAAACAACAATACTTTCATGAAATAAAATCATATACAGTAAATTTCTCAATATACAAGACCTACATGTAAAATCAACTTTAAATCATGCAATATTAGTGAAAAGAGATCTTAGGCACCATGGGTGTAAGTACACAATCGTTCACACCACATACCTTAGCTTAGAATGAACTTGGTGAAGATTGGAGATGGAGACTTTAAGCTTGAAGAAGAACCTTGAAGGAGAACCTTAGCTTAGGATGAGGGTTTGGGACTTGAGTTTGGGGAGTGAAAATATGACTAAGTATTTTAGTTAGCATTAGTAAATATTTAGGATGATATAATGGTGAAATATGACTAAGTATCGGTAAAAACATGTGTGGAAGCTTTTAGACCCAAGACTTAAAGTTTTGGACCGAAGTTGAAAAATAAGGTTCAAAAATACATAGGGGCACGTCGCAAAGGGGACGCGAAAACTCGTCCGAAAATTGATTTTTAAAATTTTGTAATTACTAAATCTTTGCTCTTAAATTGGGTTTAAGACACTTTTCTCCCTAATTTGGACCCCCTGAACATGAACCCGAAGTTGTATTTTTGAAATTAGAAGCAAATTTTGAGATATAAGGAAATTAAAATTCTGGGCATTTTGAGGCACATTTTGGGGCACTTTTTGGGGTAGTTACAGTATCTCCCCCTTGGGAACATTCATCCCCAATCATAAAATAGATCTGCAAGACACGAGTAATCCTGAACAAATCATCCCCAACAAGAACACAACATAATATGCAAAACACTATTTTTCAAAATCTCAACATAAGTGTGAAATCATCATCATAAGTTTACCCACTTAAACATGAATGCGTATGAATGACATGGGGCTAAAATGTAAGACTTAAAATCACATATAGGACTTAGGATTTGTACCTTACGCTTGAGTGTAGTGGAAAAGATGAGGATACTGCTTTTGCATGTCTGCTTTCGGCCTCCCATGTATCACTTTTAACTTGTTGGTTCCTCCAAAGGAACTTAATGGATGCCACCTCTTTGTTTCTCAATCTCTTTATTTGCCTATCCAAGATCTAAACTGGAACCACCTCATAGCTCAAGTAATCCCCCATAACACCCACAATATCATAAGGCACAATTGCATTGGGATCACCAAAACATTTTCTCAACATAGAGACATGGAACACCGGATGTACAAAATTCATTTCAGTAGGCAACTTCAACTCATAAGTTACCTTGGCAACCCTCTCTATCACCTCATAAGGACTAATATAACTTGGGCTCAATTTCCCCTGTTTACCAAAATGGACCAAACATTCCATTGGAGAAACCTTCAAATAGACCCAATCACCCACTTGGAACTCTAGGTCTTTCCTCCTTACATCGACATAGGATTTTTGATGACTTTGGGTTGTTGTCAACCTTTACCTGATCATATCAACCTTCTAAAGAGCCTCAATAATAAGATTTGGCCCCAATAAAGCCACCTCTCAAACCTCAAGCCAATCCATCGAAGATCTATAACGTCTCCCATAAAGAGCCTCAAAAGGGGCCATATCGATACTAGAGTGATAGCTATTGTTGTATGCGAACTTAATCAGACAAAGATGGTCATCCAACTACCTTTAAGCTCTAAGACACAAGCCCTAAGCGTCTCTTCAAGGGTTTGAATTTCCCTTTCAGCTTGGTCATCAGTTTGAGGGTGGAAGGTATTACTAAGGTAAATATTGGTACCAAGACCGCTTTGGAAAGACCTCTAAAAGTGCGAAGTGAATTGTGGACCATGATCTGATATGATGGACAAAGGAATTCTATGCATCCTCACTAACTCATAGATATATAACCTTGCATACTCTTTAGACCTATATGTGGTTTTAAGCTGTAGGAAGTGAGCTGGCTTCGTCATCCTATCAACTACCACTCTATGGAATTAAATCCTTTTCTAGTTTTTGGCAACCCAACCACAAAACTCATATTAATTACCTCCTACTTCCAAGTGGGAATCTCTATGTCTTGGGTTAGGCCACCCGACCTTTGATGTTCGGGTTTGACTTGTTGACAACTATGGTAACCGGAAAAAAATTTAGCAATGTCCCTCTTCATGCCTTCCAACCAATATGCATCCCTCAAGTCTCTATACATTTTGGTGGAACCGGTTGGATAGAGTAAGAAGAACTGTGGGCCTCATCAAGAATTCTCTTCCTCAAACCATGCATACATGGCAGACACATTCTACCTTGGTACCAAAGGGCACCATCTCTCCCGTGGGAGAAAACCTCTACTTTTCCCGCTTTCACCAAGGCCTTCAATTCAAGCGAGGAGTCAAGATCTTGTTTGACTATCACCTCATCAACCAAGGAAGACGTGGACCCATCAACAAGCACAACACTATTATTACCAACCTTTTCCAACCTAACCCCCAACATAGCCAACCTATGAACCTCCTTAGCCATCTCCTTATCACCACCATCCACATGATCGAGGCTACCTATGGACACCCGACTCAAAGCATCCGCCACCATATTTGCCTTACCCGGATGATAATGCACAATCATGTCATAATCTTTGAGAAGTCCTAGCCACCTTTTTTGTCTGAAGTTGAGATCTTTTTGTGTCAAGACATATTAAAGGCTCTTATGATCGGTGAAGACATCAACATGAACCCTATACAAATAATGACGCCAAATCTTTAATGCAAACACCACACGGCTAATTCAAGATTATGGATAGGGTATTTCTTTTCATGCACTTTGAGTTACCTAGAAGTATAGGCTATGACCTTACTATTTTGTATTAGCACACAACCCAAACAAACTCTAGATGCATCACAATACATAACAAAACCCTCAAGCCAATCCCGTAGTGACAATATAGGAGCAGACACAAGTCTATCTTTCAATGTTTGGAAGCTTTTCTCACTTTCATCAATCCATTCAAACTTAACTATCTTTTGAGTGAATTTTTCATAAAGGAAGCAATGGAGAAGAACTCATTCACAAACCTTCTATAGTAACATGCAAGGCCCAAGAAACTACAAATATCTGATGAGGTCAATGGTCTAGGCCAATTCCTAATCACATTAGTCTCCTTTGGATCCACTTTAATGCTATCCCCCGACACCACATGACCCAAAAATTCAACCGTCTTCGACCAAAACTCACACTTGTCATACTTAGCATACAATCTCTCTTCCCTCAATCCTTGCAACACCACCCTCAAATGACCCATATGTTCCTCCCTACTATGTAAATAGATCAAATTATCATCAATGAAGACCACGATAAAGGAATCAAGGTAGGGTTTGAAAACCCTATTCATTAGGTCCATGAAGATGGCCGATGCATTAGTCAACCCAAAGGACATCATCACAAATTCATAGTGTCCATATCTAGTCTAGAAGTCTGTCATGGGTACCACACTCCCTCAACCTCACTTGATGGTACCCAAACTGAAGATCAATCTTAGAGAAAAAGTTATCCCCTTGCAATTGGTCAAACAATTCATTAATTCTCGGAAGAGGATACATATTCTTTATAGTGGCCCTATTGAGTTGTCGTTAGTCAATGCACATTCTAAGTGACCTATCTTTCTTCTTTACAAATAACACTGGTACACCCTAAGGTGATTGACTAGGTCTAATAATACTTTTTCCAACAAATCTTTCAATTGCTCTTTTAACTCCTTCAACTCCACCGAGACCATATGATAAGAGGGAATTGAGATAGGTTGAGTGTCGGGAAGGAGATCTATGCCAAATTTTATCTCCCTTACGAGATGAACACCGGGGAAGTTATTTGGGAAGACATCAAGAAACCCGTTTACAATGGGGACTGACTCAGTGGATGGGACTTTAGACTCCACATCCTTAACCCACACAAGATGATACAAAACCCCCCTAGAAATCAAATTATGGGCTTTAATACATAAAATGAATCTATCCTTGACCACCACATCTTAACTTTTCCATGCAAGGATGGGTTCATTAGGAAATTGAAACTTGATCCTACTGGTTCTACAATCAATAGATGCATCATAGGCATGCAACCAATCCATCCCAAGTATGACATCAAAATCCACCATGTCTAATTCAACAAGATCATAAGGCAACAACTTATGAAAAATGCAAATAGGAAAACTACTGTAAAATTTTCTAGCAACAATAGAGGCACCAATAGGAGTAGACACTTCATATGACTCATGCAACAACTTAGAGACAACATGAAATTTTTAGCAATAATAGGGGTAACAAAGGAAAGAGTGGTACCCGGATCAATCAAAGCATACACATCAAAGTCAAACATTTTCAACATACCAGTAACAACATCAAGAACCTCACCAACCCCTTGACTGCCATCTAGAGCATAGAATCAATTGTGCATTGGGGAACCACCTTGAGGACCACCTCTACCCAATGGAATGACATTTGTACCTCGGCCCTTGACACAGTTTCTTGGACAATCTACCTTCTTATGACCAAGCTCCCCACAACCGAAGCATGCATTAGAACCTTTCAAACATAGGCCATTATGACTCTTTATCTAGGACACACATCATTAGGATCCACACCACCCAATACCTTGTGTTCAAGGGAAGTCATTGGCAAAATCCCTATTTGTAGCATGAGGAGGCCCTTGGCCTTGATGGAATCGGCCACCCCTACGAAACTTACCCTCATGGTGGGCTCTCTTGGCCTCATGGCCCCTCCTTTTTCTCATTTTTTCTTCCTACATTTGCTCGGCATAGGTCATCAACCGAGAAAAGTCCATGTTACTAATAAGCATGGCGGACCGACATTCTTCACTTACCAAGTCGGAGATCCCTATTCCAAACTTATTCATCCTTGACCTAGGATCGGCCACCAAGTGAGGAGTATACTTTGAACATTAATTAAATTTGAGGCAATTCTCCCTCCCACTCAAAGCACCTTGTTTCAAGTTCATAAACTCTACCAAATTTGCCTCCCTAAGCTCAAGAGGGAAAAACGGATTAAGGAAAGTCAATTTGAACTCCTCCCAAAGCACCACTTTACCAACTCCCTTCTCACCCTTCTATTACTTATACCAAATTTGGGCTACCCCTTTGAGTTGATACGCCACCAACTCTACCTTTTCGTTTGGCCCAACACACATGATATTCAAGATTTTGTGGACCTCATCAATGAACTCTTGTGGGTTTTCATCCACATTTGACCCACGAAAAACTAGAGGTTTCATCTTCATGAAGTCTCTTACCCTAGGTCTCAAGGTAGTAGCATGAGGGACTTGGACCCCTTGTTGGACTTGGTTGGCCACCACTTGGGCAAGCATAATAAGGGCATCCCAGAGCTCACCATTTGTAGGTTACTCCATGGGAGTTTTGGCACGTATTCCTCTAGTGTTTGGAATGATCTAACATAGAAAAAAACAATCATTAGGGAGAAAACTCACTATAACTCTATAGCATGACATAAAATATGAAAAGGTAAACATTTTCTAAAATGCCTCATAGGTTCCTATTCATAGTCATGGCATGCTTCACAACCATGAATAGGACTTTAATCGATGCGGTGTGTTGGACTCCGAGGATCTATCAACCCAATGTTCTGATACCAAGTTTGTCATGAACCAAGCATAGGGCCTAGATGTGACACAGCGAATTGGGAACCCAAAGAAACCCCAATTAATCCTCTAAACATATCATTACACATCATTGGTTGCAGAAGCATGTAATAGAAAAAAACCAAGCACAAAGAAGCAAAGAGGCTAAGGGATATCCCTCCAAAACTTCAATATCTAGACAAGGAGTCATAACTCATATCATAATTACACAACTTGTCTAACAACACCTTTATATACATAGATAGAGCGGGGGCCAAGATAAAGTAATCAGGCTTACCCTCATAGTCAAAATAGAACATAAGGAAGTGTCTCAATACATAGATAATAGCAATCATATACTAAGGTCCTCTAAGTGAAGGACTCACCAACAAGCTTGGAATAGCACTGACTAGCACTATGGAGGGGGAGGATGATCAACTTGAGCACCAGTTCCTATATGGTGACATCATGTAGGCAAGAGTATACGTTAGTATGTTTGAATGTACTAAGTATGTGGGACGTCATGCAATAAGACATAAGCTTCATAATCAACATGCATAAGAATGGACAATAGGTATGATATAGCAACATGACATGTATAATGAATGCATAAGTAAAACATGCTTAAGTAACCCATGATCATACAAGATATAATATGCATAGAAGATATCAAACTAAATTTCGAAACTATGAAACCCTTGGTAGGTTAGTGATATTTCCACCACATCGCTCAGGTGGATGAGTACTAACCCTCATCCAGGTTGGTGATAATGTCCCCCCATCACCATGGTGAAGAAGTACAAACCCTTCCCTAGGTTGACGAGTACAATCCCCCATCTAGGTTAGTGATGATGTTGCCCCATCACCAGGTGGAGAAGTACAAACCCTTCACTAGGTTATCGGGGTGCTCAAACTCCCTGTATTAGGCATGGTCTATTCTACATTTTATATAGGATTCATCACATGCTCTAGTGAAACACTTCATATAGGAATGATCATATACATAAGCTCATTTCATCATCATAACATCTTTCATATCATATCTCATGTATTGGACCTTCATTTTCTCAAGAAACCATAACTAGACATTTTATCAAACACCTTGGAGGTGTGTAGTGAGGGTAAAAGACCATGCAATTTGGAGATGAAATCATCCACAAAAATCTGTAGCAAAACTATTAATTAACACTTTGCAACACCTCCAAGACATTCACGTCAAAACTCCTCATCAAATTGCACATTAGATCCAAGATTTTGAGCGCAAAACATGATAAAACAACCATACTTTAATAAACTAAAATCACTATGCAGTAAATTTGTCAATATATAAGACCCACATGTAAAATCAACTTTAAGTCATGCAATATTAGTGAAAAGGGAGCTTAGGCACCATGTGCGAAAGGACCCAATTGTTCAACACCACATACCTTAGCTTAGGATGAACTTGGTGAAGATTGGAGATGGAGATTTGAAGCATGAAGAAAACGTTGAAGGAAAACCTTAGCTTGGGATGAGGGTTTGGGACTTGAGTTTGGGGTGTGAAAATATGATTAAGTGTTTGAGTTAGTATTGTTAAATGTATAAGTTAATTGGGTAAAAACACGTATGGGAGCTTTTAGCCCCAAGACTTAAAGTCTTAGACCGAAGTTGAAAATCAGAGTTCAAAAATACATAGAGGCCCATCGCGAGGGGGATGCAAAAACCCCTCTGGAAATTATTTTTTGAAATTTCTTAATTGCTAAATCTTTGCTCTTAAATCAGCATTAGACCCTTCTCCCCCTATTTTGGACCCTCTGAACAAGATGCCGAAGTTGGATTTTTGAAATCACAAGCGGATTTGAGATATAAGGAAATTAAAATTTCAGGCATTCTGAGGCATATTTTGAGGCATTTTTTGGGGTCGTTACAGTGATGGAGGGTCTGAAGTCCATCAACCTTGTTAAGGTTTTGATACCTTGACCACTATGACAGAGGGTGTGAAGTCCATTGACCTTGTTGAGGGGTTGATATCTTGACCACGATGATGGAGGGTTTGAATTCCATTAACCATGTTGACGGGTTGATACCTTGACCACTATGATGGAGGGTGTGAAGCCCATTAACCATGTTAAGGGGTTGATACTATGATGGAGGGTGTGAAGTCCATTAACCGTGTTAAGAGGTTGATACCTTGAGCACTATGATAGAAGGTGTGAAGTCCATTAACCGTGTTAAGGGTTTGATACCTTGTCCACTATGATAGAGGGTGTGAAGTTCATTGACCACATTGAGGGTTTGATACCTTGACCACTATGCTAGAAGGTGTGAAGTCCATTAACCATATTGAGGGGTTGATACCTTGACCACTATGATGGAGGGCGTGATATCTATCTACCTATTGAGGTGTATATACCTTGATCACCCTCCAAGGAGATGCTAATTCTTGGATTGTGAATATTATTATGCTTGGTATATGATGATGGTCTCTTCTTATAAATGCAATATTTTCTATATAAGCTTGTTTTACTTCAAGCATTGATCATACATGTCATATTGCTATTTTGATATCTATTGCTCATGCTTATCCACTTCGATTATGTTGCCTATCTCTTCATGCATTCAATCCTACATTCTTGGTACATTTAAATGTATTATTGTATATTCTATGCCTACATGATGTTACCATGTAGGGACCGAAGCTCCAGTTGGTCATCATCCTCTTCCACGTGGCTAGTGGTATCTATTGAAGCTAGCTGATTAGTCCTTCATTCTGAGGGCAATGTCTTTGATCTTATGTTATGTATTAAGACTCTTTTTCTTTCTTTGATGTATGTTGACTATTAGGGTGAGGCGATTGTTTATCTTGGCCCCTGCTGAGTATCTATGTTGTAGAGGTGTTGTTGGACATGCTGTGTAATTATGCTATGAGCCTTGACTCCCTTGTCTCATGATTTTATATTATGAAAGTTTCACCTTAGTCCCTTTGCCTTTATTCCTATTCTTTTACTGTTATTTAATTGCTTCTGTACCAAGGATATGTAATGATATTCTAAGAGGCTTATTTAGGATTTTTTCGGGTTCCCCATTCGCCGGTCACAGCTAGGCCCTAGGTTTGAGTCGTGATAAAGATGGTATTAAAGCACTAGGTTAGATTCTTGATGTCTAATACACTGCATTGTTTAGACTCTTATTCATGGTTGTATTGTGCACCATAACTATGAGTAAGAGGTTTCATATAAGTTGGAGTTTCTCATGGTGATAAACATAGTACATCCGGTTTTCTATTTTTCCATGTTGAGAAAGTGTGTGGGTGACCCAAGTACAATAGTGACCTTGGATGTTGTGGGTATTGTAGAATATAATTTGACTTATGAGGTGTTCTCGTTGGAGATATTTGATAGACAAGTGAAGAGGTTGAGAAAAAAAGATGTAGCTTCCATCAAGGTCCTTTGGAGGAATCAATAAGTCGAGAGTGTCACATGGGAACCGAGGCGTACACGAGAAAGCAATATCCATATCTCTTGTATTCTACTCAAGCCAAAGGTACTAATTGAAGTCCCCTATATGATTACAAGTCTTAAGTTTCAGCCCTTATGTCATTTTGTATGCATCCATGTTTATGTTGACAAGTTTATGGTGATTTTTGACATTCACGTTGAGATTTTTGAAAACGATGTTTAAGTGCATTTCTTGCATTCATCTTGGGCTGGAATCTTCACGATTTCTTCTCTTATGTACTTTTCTTTGACATTCGGGGACAAATGTTACCAGGGGGGAGATATCGAAATGCCCCAAAAATGTGCTTCGAAAATGCCCATAGTCGTAATTTTCATATATCTCAAAATTGTGTCCGATATCGAAAATCCAACTTTATATTCTATATCGGGGGAAAATTGAGTGGTAAATTGGTATAAACTTGATTTTAGAGGACTCGTAGTGAAAAATAATTTTCACTAATTTACGATTTCCAGTGGCCATCTGCTCCCTGGCCGCGACATGCCAGGGGAGCGGATTAGTGTTGGAGAAACTTCAAGTCTGGTCTGCATTGCACGAAGGGTGAGACCAGTGTATTATTTTCCTTGGTTTTTATTTTAGCCCAAGGTCCTTCGGGTCGTATATCCATGCCCACTTATGCGTGAAAACATCTATACTTAGCCATTTTTCAAATCTATATCACTCAAAACCCTCTCAAAAACCACTCCAAGACTTACCAAAATATTTTGTCCAAATTCAAATATCTCAAGCTTAACTCTGGATCTCAAGAACTCTATTCAATATTCAAGTCTACATCAAGGAATCCTTAAATTTAGGTATGTCGATTTCATCCATTGGGTCCTTTCACCCATGGAGCCCAATTTCCATTTTTATGAAAATTGCATATTTTCAAGTTGTATTATCTATGGGTATCTTCTATTATGTATTATGAGCATAAATTATGTTGGGGTTTTATTGAATATTCATTTATTATACATGACTATCGATTTCAAGCTTGTACAATGAATTGATTTTGACCATCAAGACTACGCATGTTGTGAGCTATAAAATTATGACCTATTATGAGATTTGATGATAGATTTCAAGGCATTCTATATGAGGATTTTACTATATGTTGGTGGGTTGATTTGCATTGACTTTTCTCATATTATTACACTCTTGAATTGCATTATTTTGAACAAACATCATACATCCACCAAGTTTTTGATAAAATATCTTTTCAAGGATTCTTAAATTTATTGATGATCTATTTATGATTTATGCATCCAGTGACTTTATGATGATTTTGGGCTTTCAAAAATGTATTGAATTGTCTATGATTTTGTAAATGTCAGATTAAGCCATCTTCCAAAGATTTTACCTCTTATGGGCCTTTGATGTTATTGCAAGGGTAACATTTGATGATGATCTATTCTTATGTTTTAAAGATAAGCTCACTATTAGAAGTCAAAGGTGTTTTCGAGCTACTCATGTCATGTTTTCATATTTTTTACAGATTGCTAAAGCATGATTATTTCAATTATTCCATGGGATTAGGCTTAGCACCGATGGATTGGATATGGCATGAACTATCTTCTTGGGTTTATATTCCTTTCCTCAAACTATATGCCAATATACGAGTATACTTTACCCCTACTGTACTAGGGGATCCATTTAATGCACTTCTTAATGAAATACTTTCTGAAATGGGTTATGTTTTTGTAAGGAGGGTTACTTTATATGAAATGGGTCATATTCCCGTAAGTTGAAGTATGGTTAACCTCGTCAAGTAGACCACCTCTTTACCGATGGGGGTAATCATTGGGATTCCAAGTTGTAACTCATTTGGTCTTATTCTTTGTCGGTTAAGGTCTCTTCCCAAATATGTGTCATGTTCTATGTAAATTGAATGATTTATAAACATGTTTTACTTCAAGCATTGATCATGCATGTCGTATTGATATTATGCTTATCTATTGCCTATTACTATGCATTTTGACTATATTGACTTGTGTCTTGTTGCATTGCATCCTACATTCTTAGTACATTAAACTATACTAACGCATACTTTATGCCCGCATGATATCACCATGTAGGGACTAGAGCTCATCTTGATCATCCTCCACGAGGCTAGTGAGATTCTTTAAAGATAAGCTTTGGTGAGTCCTTAATTTCTTCTGCACTATCTACTTTATTGCTATTTAAGACTTTTTGTGTTGAACATTTGACAGTATGAGGGTAAGCCGAGAAAGTGTATTGGCCCCCGTTGCATTCTAAGTTAGAGGTGTATATTTGATATTATGATATTATTATGCTATGAGCTTGACTATTATGCTTTGTTTATATTCAAGACTTCCCTTAGTCCTACTTTCAATTTTGTATATCTTTTGTTGTTGTTACTTTGCTTCCGCGACCAAGGATGTGTGATTGATATGCTAAGAGACTTGTTTGGGTCCCTTCTAGTTCCCATTCTCTATGTCAAGTCTAGGACCTAGGCTTGGGCCATTACAAATAAATGCCTAAGAAGGGCTACAAATACATCGTCTAAAAATCAAAGCGAAGATACAAGATAAGAGGAAGAAGTAGAAGAGTCCCAAACTAAGGCTCAACAGAATGAAGCTTCTAGCATTAGACACCGAAAACTAGCCTCGAGCCAGTGGAGGAGAGAGTGTCCCTACATGGTTAAATCATGTTGGCAAAATATGTGTTAGTACGTTTGAATGTACTATGTATGTGAGAATCAATACATAGATAAAATTGCAATGCCATCACTAGTAAACATAATATATGGATGTACATAAGATAAAGTAGTCATAAAATAAGCTTAATCATGCACATGGAATATGATTCGAGATCAATATGAAACAATGCATAAGAAAACACATGAAGTGAAAACATATCACAAGATCATAAAGCTTGTGAAAATAAACCATAACCGACAGTAAGACCAAATGAATTACTACATCGAATCCAATAAACTCCTTCCATTAAGAAAAGAACAATGCACTCTTTCCATTAGGAAAAGGAGAATCTACTTGCCGAGGTAGATATTTTAAACGACCCCAAAAGTACCAAAAATATGCGTCGGAAGTACCAAGATTCATAATTTCCATATATCTAAAAATTCGTGTGCAATATTAAAAATCTGACTTCATATTCTTGATCAAGGGGAAAAATTGAGTGGGGAAAGGGTACAACCTGAATTTAGAAGAACCGTAGAAAAAGTTAATTTTCATAAATTTTTGAATTCCAATAGTTTTCCGTGACAGCTCTGCATCCACGATAGCTTCGCAATGCGGACCTGTCGTGGAGTTGTATAAATAGTTCCTGTGTGTTGGGTCCCATCACGGACCAGACTCAAACCTGTGTATTTTGTTGCCAGTTTTTCCTGTTTCAATCTAAGGCCTTTGGGTCTTGGGCCTAAGCCTTCCTATGCGTACAAAACATATATACTTAGTCATTTCTCAACCTCATATCATTCAAGAAATTTCACATTACTCTCCCAAACACATGGAAAAATATTTCACTCAAAATTCAGGTGCCAAATCTCATTCCGAATCTCAAGGATTTCACTCAAGCTTTAAGTCACCATTCCAATCTTTATCAAGGAATTCCCCAAAGTTGAGGTATGTGGATTTAAACCATCGGGTCCTTTCACCCGTGGTGCCCAAGCTTCCTTTTTACATAATTTACATGTTTCTAAGTTGATTTTACTTATGGGCCTTCTATTATGAATGTGACTATGAACTATGTTGGGTTTTATAAAAGTGTGACTGTTTATGCATGAAATATGAATCTAAGATTTATGATAAGTTTTGATGAGGGGCTTAAATGTATTTTGCAAGGTGGTGTTACCAAGTCTTGGTGAGTTGATTTATGTCAAAATTTCTTACATGATTTCACTCTTTAATTGCATGGTTTTACACTAGCATTATGCAACCACCAAGTGTTTGATAAAATGTCTAGTTTAGGGTGTTAATCTATTGATAGAACATTGCATGTCCTATGACTTGAATGACTTTATGATGATGTAAGGATGGTATATATGTGCAGATTTCGTGAAAAGTATCTATAGTGTTGTAAGGTGACCATACCTAGTTGAGGGGGTGCCAGGCCTCAATCACCTTGTATGGCGGGGTGCAATCACCATCAACCAATTAAGGGGTTGATACCTCAATTACCATGGATATCGGGGTGCAACTACCATTAACTAATTAAAGGGTTGATACCTCAATCACTATGGATGGTAGGCTGCAATCCACCCTCAACCAATTGAGGGGTTGATAACTCAATCACCATGGATGGCGGGATACAATCCATCATCAACCAATTGAGAGGTTGAAACTTCAATCACCATAGATGACGGGGTGTAATCCACCATCAACCAATCGAGGGGTTTATACCTCAATCACCATGGATGAAAGGGTGTGACAATCCATTATAATGTTGGTCTCTTACTACACATGTAATATATACTATGCAAGCATGTTTCACTTGAAGCATCACCCATGCATATCATATTGCTATATGCTTATTTATTGCCTAATTATGCAATTTGATTATGCTGCCTATCTCTTGATTAGTACGTTCAAACATACTAATGCATACTTTATGCCTAAATTATGTTACCATATAGGAATCGGAGCTTCTCATGGTCATCCTCATCATCCTCGTGGCTAGTACTATCTCTACAAAGTAAGTTGGTGAGTCCTCAATTTTGGGGACAACGTCTTTGAACGTATGCTATGTATAAAGACTCTCTTTCCTTTATTATGTATTTTGTCTATGTGAGTGAGCCCGGTTGCTTGTCTTGGCCCTTGCTAAATTCTATGTTTCTTGAGGTGTTGTTGGACAAGTTATGTAATGATGCTATAAGCTTGACTCCCTTTGACGTTTTTGATATTTTGTGAAATAAAGGATTTCCCTTAGACCCTTTGCCCTTAATTCTATTCTTTTATTGTTGTTTAATTGTTTCCGCGACCAAGAATGTACAATGATAAAATTAAGAGGCTTGATTGGGGTCCCTTTGGGTTCCCCATTTGCCCTGTAACATCTAGGCTCTAGGCTTCAATTGTGACAAACTTGGTATCAGCGCACTAGTTTGATAATGGTCCTTGACATCTAACACATCGCAATGATTAGAGTCTTATTCATGGTTGTATTATGCAACACAACTATTAGTAAGAGGCTATGAGATGTTCTAGCAAATGTTTCCCTTCTTCTTACTCTATGTCGTGCTATAGAATTTAAGGTAAGGTTTCCCCCTTAACGTTTGTTCTTTTCTATGCTAGATCATGCCTAACATAAAAGATAAAAGAGTTAGCACACCCTAGGAATAACTAGCTCATGGAGAACTCGGGCATGGTCTCACTTTGTTAGCTCAAGTTGTAGCTATTCAAGTCAATCAGGGGACGCAAGTGTAACGACCCCAAAAAGCACCCGAAAATGTGCCTCGAAAGTGCCCAGAATCATAATTTCCATATATCTAAAAATCAATTCATTATTTTGAAAATTTAAGTTCATATTCTTATTTAGGGGGCCAATTTGAGTAGAAAATGGGTCTAATCCGAATTTTAAAGCAACCGTATCAAAATTCGAAAATCATAGTAAATACTATTTAGGAGGGTCACCTTTGAAGGGACCTATCTCTTAGCACACAAACAATTGGGTAGCCCATGACATATCCATTGAAATCCCTTTGAAGTAGCTTTCGAATGCACTTTGTTTCACCTCATTCCAAGTTCAGATGAAGGATTTATGCCCTTTTTCGTAAAACTCATTTTTGCAGAAAATGCAATTTCCAATGAGTAGTCCGCCTTAACTCCGTGACGTGCCCTAGTGTTTTTGGGTTCCTGTTTTAATTTTTTTAGTCCAAATACTTTTAGGTCTTGGGCCCAAGGTTTCCCACACTTGAAAATACATATACTTAGCCTTATTTCACCCTCATATCATCCTAAACAATCCCCAAAACTCACTCAAACATTTAGACCCATATTTCACCCTAAATTCAAGTCTCAATCTCAAGACAAATCTTAAGGATTTCTTCAAGGATCTCACTCAAGCTTCAAGTCTCCATCTCCAATCTTCTTCAAGGGTTCTCCAAAGTCGAGTTACATAGTACTGAACCATTAGATCCTTCTACCATGTGCCTAAGTCTTCTTTTTACTAATATTGCATGATTTAAAGTTGATTTTACATGCGGGTCTTGTATATTGAGAAATTTACTACACACTGATTTTAGTTCATGAAAGTATGATTGTTTTAGCATGTTTTGAGCTTTAAATCTTTGATATAATGTAAGATTTACTGAGAGTTTTTGATGTGTATGTTTTGAGGGTATTGCAAGGTGTTGAATTATAGTTTTATAATGAATTTTCTTGCATGATTTTAGCTCTAAATTGTATGATCTTTTACCCCCATTACACAATCGCCAAATGTCTGATAAAATGTCCAGCTGGGGTTTCTTGAGAAATTGAAGGTCTAATGCATGTCTTATGAGTTGAATAGTGTTATGATGATGAAATAATGATGGATGGATGAAGGGATAATTGTAGGCATATGATATATAATGAGGAGAGGAAATATAGGTATATAATGTCTTTGTGGTGACGATAGGGATGTCTATATGAGTTGTTTTCTTGGAGAAGTACCTATGGTGTTGCATGTTGTTGTTGTGTTCTTATGATTGTCGTGTTCTTAAGAAAATGAGGTGTTCTTTCTTGATGATTTGAATGTAATGGTTTGATGAACTAGTCCTATGATTCCTACAGAAAAGGCCATGCAGTAAGGTAGAGTGGTTAATGATTCCTACCAAAAAGGTCGTGCGATAATGTAGAGTGCTTAATGATTCCTACTGGAAAGGTCACATATTAAGGTATGGACACCCTACCGAAAAGGGCATGTTGTAAGGTAGAATAGATAATTGTGTACACCCCGTTTCTACAAAGATGTGTAGGGATATGAGGGAGGTGTTTTCGTGGGGCGGTATAAAGAGAGACATTGCCAAATTTGTATCCGGTTGTCATAGTTGCCAACAAATCAAAATCGAGCATCAAAGGATCAGTGGTCTAACCTAAGATATAGAGATTCCTACTTAAATTAACATGGATTTTGTGGTTAGATTTCCTAAGACTAGAAAGGGTTTTGATTCTATTTAGGTTATGGTTGATAGAATGACAAAGTCGGCTCATTTCCTCCCTGTTACGACTACTTATGGGGCCGAATACTATGCTAAATTATATACTCATGAATTGGTTATGTTACATGGGGTGCCCTTGTCTATCATATCAGATCATGATGCTCAATTCACTTCTTACTTTTGCAGGTCCTTCCAAAGAGGTCTTGGAACCAAGGTTAAGCTTAGTACGACTTTTCACCCTCAAATGGATGGCCTAGACAAAAGAACTATCCCTACTCTTGAGGATATTCTTAGGACTTGTGTATTGTAGTTTAAAGGTAGTTGGTATGAACATCTTCCATTGATTGAGTTTGCTTATAATAATAGCTATCATTCTAGATTGGTATGGCTCCTTTTAAGGCCCTTTATGGTAGACGTTGTAGGTCCCTAATTGCATGGTTTGAGGTAGGGGAATGGCATTATTGGGTTCGAATCTAGTCATGGAAGCCATGGAGAAGTTAAGCGTTATTAGTGAAAGGTTGCAAGTAATCAAAAGTCGCCAAAAGTCCTATGCTAATGTGAGGAGAAAGGAGCTTGAATTTATGGTTTGTGATTAGGTATATTTGAAAGTATCAACTATTAAGGGTGTGGTTCATCTTGGTAAGAAGGAAAAATTGAGTCCAAGATTTGTGGATCCTTAGAGGGTTTTGAGGAGGATTGGTTGAGTGGCCTATGAGTTGGAGTTGCCTACTAAAATAGACTTGGTTCATCCGGTCTTCCATGTGTCTATGTTGAGAAAGTGTGTGGGTTTCTCGAATGTTATTATCCCATTGAATGTTGTGGGTGTTGCTGAAGACCACTTGACTTATGAAGAAGTTCCAGTAGAGATCTTGGATAGACAACTAAAGAGGTTGAGGAACAAGGATGTGGCTTTCGTTAAGGTCCTTTAGAGGAATCAACAAGTATAGAGTGCTATATAAGAGGCCGAAGTAGACATGCAAAAGCGATATCCCTACCTCTTCCATTCTACTCAAGCCTAAGGTACCAATTCTAAGTTCCCTATGTGATTTCAAGTCTTATGTTTCAGCCCCTATGTCATTTGCATACATTCATGTTTGTGTTGACAAATTCACGATGAATTTGACCTTTATGTTGAGATTTTGAAAATAGTGTTTAAGCATATTCATGCATTCTCATTGGGGCTGATTTCTTCATAAGTACTCTTTATATGTACGCTTCTTTGACATTTGGGGACAAATGTTCCCCAGGTGGATATTGAAACAACCCCAAAAGTGCTCGAAATTATGCCTCAAAAAAGCCCAAATTCGTAATTTCCATATATCTCATAATTCGTGCATGATATCAAAAATTCAACTTCATATTCTTGATCAAGGGGCAAAATTGAGTAGGGCATGGGTATAGCCCGAATTTTAGAAGACGCGTAGCAAAAGTTGATTTTCACAAATTTTAGAATTGCAGTAGATATCCAAGACAGCTTTGCGACGTGGAGCTATATAAATTTGTTCTATGCATTGGGTCTATGTCGTGGACTAGATGCAAACCTGTGTATTTTGTTGCCAGTTTTTCCTGTTTTGGTCTAAGGCCTTTGGGACTTTGGCCTAAGCCTTCCTATGTATAAGAACACCTATACTTAGTCATTTTTAATTGCATATCATTCAAGACATTCCTCAATACTCTCCCAAATACTTAGTCAAATATTTCACTCAAAAGTCAAGTGCCAAATCTCATTCCGGATCTCAAGAACTTCACCCAAACTTCAACTCTCCATTCCAATCTTCATCAAGGAATTCCCCAAAGTTGAAATATGTGGGTTTTAACCATCGGGTCCTTACACCCATGGTGCCCAAGCTTCCTTTTAATATAAATTAAATGTTTCCAAGTTGATTTTATTTATGGGTCTTCTATTATGAATTTGACTATGAACTATGTTAGGGTTTTGTAAAAGTGTGACTATTTATGCATGTTTTGAGCTATAAATCTAAGATCTATGATGAGTTTTCATAAGGGATCTCAATGTATTTTGCAAGGTGGTGTTACTAAGTATTGGTGGGTTGATCGACTTCAAGATTTCTTGCATGATTTCACTCCTTAATTTTGTGGTTTGCACTAGCAGTACACACCCACCAAGTATTTGATAAAATATCTGGTTTGGGGTTCTTGATCTATTGATGGACTATTGCATGTCCTTAGACTTCAATGGCTTTATGATGATGAAAGGATGGTATATATGTGTTGATTTCATGAAAGGTATCTATAGTGTTGCAAGTTGACCATACCTAGTTGATCAGGTGCTAGACCTTAATCACCATGGATGGTGGGGTGCAATCCACCATCAATCAATTAAGGGGTTGATACCTCAATCATCATGGACGGCGGGGTGTAATCAGTATCTACCAATTGAGGGATTGATACCTTAAACAGCATGGATGGTGGGGTGCAATCCACCATCAACCAATTGAGGGGTTGATACATCAATCACCATGGATGGTGGGGTGCAATGCACCATCAAATAATTGAGGGGTTGATACCTCAATCACCATGGATGGCGGGGTATAATCCACCATCAACCATTTAAGGGGTTGATACCTCAATCACCATGGAAGGTATGGTGAGATAATCCATCATAATGTTGGTCTCCTAATACACACATAATATATACTATGTAAGCATGTTTCACTTCAAGCATCACTCATGCAAGCCATATTACTATATGCTTATTTATTGCCTAATTATGCGTTTAGATTATGTTGTGTATCTCTTGTTGCATTGCATCCTATGTACTTAGTATATTTAAACATACTAACACATACTCTATGCCTACATGATGTTACTATGTAGGAACCAGAGCTTCTCACGATCATCCTCATCCTCCTCATGGCTAGTACTATCTCTACAAAGCAAGTTGGTGAGTCCTCAATTTCGGGGACAATGTCTTTGATCTTATGCTATGTATAAAGGCTCTCTTTATTTTATTGTATGTTTCGACTATGAGGATGATCCCAGTTGCTTGTCTTGGCCCCCTTTAAGTTCTATGTTTAGAGGAGTTGTTGGACAAGTTATTTAATGATGTTATAAGCTTGACTCCCTTTGACTCTTTTGATGTTTTATGAAATGAAGGATTTCTCCTAGACTCTTTGCCCTTATTTCTATTCTTTTATTATTTTTTAATTGCTTCCACGACTAAAGATGTGTAATTATAAATTAATAGGCTTGATTGGGGTCCCTTCTGGTTCCCAATTCGCCGCGTAATGTCTAGGCACTAGATTTGGGTCGTGACAATATCCCAATTTAGAACTTTGAAATTGCATCTTTCATAATATTTGGGGCCTGTGTGGATCCACTAGCCTAGCCAACAAGGCTCCTATTATGGCACATAGTTAGGGACATTGAGATTTACCTTCAAGGGATCATGCCTCAACTAACGGAATGAGTCTCAATCTCTAGTCCTCTCGATATTAAGTCATCCCACGGAATCTTTAAGACATATTATTAGAATCATAAGTAGCAATCATCATGCCTCTACTAATGAAATGAGTCCCAATCTCTAGTCCTCTCGATTCTAAGTCATCCAATAGAATCATTAAAACATATTCTTAAAATCATAAGTAGCAATCAATTAGAGTAGTTCAAAACTTAAGAATCTTTTTTAAACATCTTTTAGGGTAATTAGCATTATGCTTATATCTTTAATAAACTTAACTTGGTAGCTCTTCATCGATTCCCTAATCATAAATTACATAAGTCATACTGAAAACTAGGTTGGCTTAGTTTTATCATGGAACAATCATAAATTACATAAGTCATACTGAAATTTCTCTTTGAAAAGAACATTGAAAACACCCAACTGTTATCACATCGAAAGTCATCATGGAATCAACATCATTCTTCAAACATTCATATATTTACTTAGCAAAATAGTTGAGAAACTTCATAAGTATCATATAATAACATACATATCACGAAATCATCATAAGCATGCATATTAACTTGAGGAACTCAAAGAAAAGGTAAAATACATAATAAGGGACCTTATGGGTGAAAGGATACCCATAAATCAACTCATATACCTTGGAAGAACAGGAGACGGACAAATTTGTAAGATTGAGGAAGAATCGTTGAATCCTAACCTTGCCCTAACTTGCTCTTGAGAGCCCCTTTTTGGCTTAGAAATTTAGAAAGTAATGAATGGCACAATGAATGAAGAAATTTGGGCTTAAGGGCTATTATAGCATCCCTTTCCCGTCCTCCAAACGACATAGTATGGGAAAAGAAAGGAAAGAAATGCAAAACTGCCCTTCAATAAAATAGCCGAAGTCGATCTAGGATACCATGACTACAGGTGGTAAGCCAATCCATAGGCCGCATCTCCCTTCATTTGATGACACATCTGAAAATCCTAAAAATTGACTTTGGTGGACTGAAAACCACAAAGAATCAGTATAGGGCGTTAAACATCTTATGGGCTATGGTTGGACTCGTAGAGTCTTTCCACACTTTACCATTTTTCTTCACTTCCTTGGCCTTACTCATAAAAGGTTTCAAGGGGTCATTACTTCCTGAAAACTCGTATACTACTTTCCTGAAAAATCAAAATTTCCTCTATATTTGGGGTCCCACTCTCGAGGCTATCTATGGGTCATTACTTGGTTCGTGTGCTACCCCACACCTGCAAGCTTTTCCCCTTCTTGAAATTTTATGTTTCAGAATAAACCTATGGGTCGTATGTCAACTTACGAGTCATAAGTTGCCTCATAAACCAGACTCCAGGTTATTTTTCAGATCAACGTTTTTGTACTCAAGGCTTCTAAACTGAGGGTTGTTACAATATCTCTCCCTTGGGAATATTTGTCCTCGAATGTACTTAAAGGCAGGCTTTAAAGAGTAAACTAGCAACTAATAACCCAGTATGCATGTAAAAATGCAAGTCAAATATTATTTCTCAAAAATTTCAAATTTCATACTTTAAACGTGTCTCAACACAGTTCATAAACATCAAAATAAATGCATAAATCATGAGAAACTAAAATGCATGGAATTTGAGGTCTTTAGAAGAATTTCTTAATACCTTAGGCTTGAGTATAGTGGAATAGATGTGGGTAGCATTTCATCATATCCGCTTTCGCTTCCCATGTAGCACCCTCAACTTGTTTATTTCTCTAAAGTACCTTGACAGATGCAACTTCTTTATTCCTTAGCTTCTTCACTTGCTGGTCTAGGATTTCAACCGGTACCTCTTCGTAACTAAAATCCTCTTCAACGTTCACATCATACAAAGGAACTATGGAACTTGGGTCATGTGTGAATTTTATTAACATCGACACATGGAAAATTGGATGAATCAAATGTAACTTGTCGGGTAGATCAAACTCATAGGCCACTTTACCACTCTTCTCACTACCTTGTAGGGCCCTACCTTCCTAGGACTCGATTTCCCTTTATTACCAAATCAAAGCACATCTTTCATAGGAAACATCTTCAAGTAGACCCAATCACCAACTTAGAACTCAAGTTCTCTTCTTCTCACATCAGAATAGGACTTCTATCGGCTTAAGTTTGTTTCCAATTTCTCCCTTATGCTTTCAATTTTCTCAATATTATTCATCACCAAGTTTGGTCATATTAATGCCAACTCACTAACTTCAAAACACCCCATGGTCGATCTACACCATCTACCATACAACGCTTCAAATTGTGCCATTCCAATACTTGAATAAAAGCTATTGTTGTAGTCAAACTTGATTAGTTGTAAGTGTTCATCCTATCTCCCCTTGAATTCCAACATAAACTCTCAACATATCCTTCAACATTTAAATAGTCCTCTCGGCTTGCCTATCAGTTGGAGATGAAAAGTCGTACTCAACTTCCCTTAGTGCCAAGTCCTCTTTGAAAGGATTTTCAAAAGTGAGAAGTGAATTGAACTCCATGTTCCAATATGATGGACAATGAAATCCCATGCAACCTCTCTAATTCTCAGATATACAAGGAGGCATAGTTCTCAACACTGAATGTAGTCTTGATTGACAGGAAATGAGCTAACTTCATCATGTGGTGAACTATCACCATATGGTGTCAAAATGCTTTTGGTCTTTGGAAACCCAAGCACAAAGTCTATGTTGACATCTTCCCACTTCCAAGTAAGAATTTCAATGTCTTGTGCTAGGCCACCCGACCTTTGGTGTTCAACTTTGACTTGTTAGAAATTGGAGAACTCAGAAACAAATTGAGCAATGTCCTTCCTCATTCTCTTCGACTAATAAACTTCTCAAAAGTCTCTATACATCTTGGTAGTGTCGAAATGAATAGAAAATGAAGAATTATGGGCTTCTTGCATGATCAACTACTTCAACTCCCTATCATAGGGAACACATAACCTTCCTTGATATCAGAGTGCACCATCTCCCCCTTATGAGAAGACTTCTATCTTCTCATCCTTTACCAAGGTTTTCAACTCAACTAAGGAAGGATCAACATATTTCTTGGCCTTAACCTCATCAATCAAAGAATATACAGATCCATGAAGATCCATTGCACCACCACTTTTGGACTCACTCAATTTCACTCCTAATCTGGCTAACCTGTGAACATCTTTGGCTAACTCCCCTTTTCCATCATCTTCTATGTTGGTAACACTACTCAAGGAAATTCTACTAAGAGTGTCAGCTACCATATTGTCCTTTTCGAGGTGGTACTTTACACTTATATCATAATCCTTGAGTAGCTCTAACCACCTTTGTTACCTAAGGTTGAGCTCATTTTAGGTGAACACGAATTGGAGACTCTTGTCATTGGTGAAAACATCCACATGAACTCCATACAAGTAATGTCGCCAAATCTTTACACAAAAACCACCACTGCAAGCTCTAGATCATGAGTCAGATAATTTTTCTTATGCACTTTCAGCTACCTTGAAGATAGGCAATCACTTTACCATTTTTCGTTAAAACTCACCCCAACTTAATCTTTGATGCAGCACAATACATGACAAACCCATCATTCCAATCTGGTAATGTCAATATGGGGGATGAAGTCAACAGATACTGTAAAAGTTTGGAAACTCCTCTCATATTCATCTGTCTACACAAACTTTGCCTTCTTTTGAGTTAGCTTGGTGAGTGGAGAAGAATAGTGGAGAAGTCTTTCATGAACTGTCTATAGTAACAACCTAGACTCAAGAAACTCCTTATGTCAGTAGGAGTCAATGGCCTACGCCAATTTGTCACTGTTTCCATCTTCTTATGATCAACTTTGATACCCTCTCTAGATACCATATGCTTGAGAAAGGCAATCTCATCTAGCTAAAACTCACATTTTTCAAACTTTGCATAAAGCTTCTGTTCCCGTGGGGTTTGCAATACTACCCTAAAGTGCTCCATGTGCTCTTGCTTACCTCGAGAGTAGATAAGAATGTCATCAATAAACACCACAATGAACATATCGAGGTAAGGGTTGAATACCTTATTTATGAGGTCCATAAATATCATTAGTGCATTACTAAGGCCAAACGACTTCACCATAAACACAAAATAATCATTTCTAATCTGGAAAGCCGTTTAGGGATATAACTTTCTCTCACCCTCAATTGATGATAATAAGATCTCAAATCAATTTTGGAGAAATGAGTAGCCCCTTGTAATTGATCAAACAAATCATCTATCCTCGAAAGGGGATACTTTTTTTTATTGTAACCTTATTGAGTTGTTGATAATCAATGCACATACGGAGCGACCTATCCTTCTTCCTTACAAATAACACCGAGGAACCCCATGGAGACCGCCTAGGTCAAATTAAGCCCTTCTCTAATTAATCCTTCGGTTGCACCTTTAACTCCTTCAATTCTGCGAGAGCCATTCTATAAGGAGGGATTGAGATAGGTTGAGTATCGAGTAAAAGACCTATACAAAACATGTATCTCCCTTTTGGGAGAAACACCCAGTAACTCATCTGGAAGACATCAAGAAATTTACTTACAATGAGAACCGACTTAAGAGAAGAAACATTGGAAGAAACATCTTTTACTCTCACCAAGTGGTAGATGCACCATTTGGAAATTATTTTGTGGCCCTTTACAAAAGAAATCAATCGACTCTACATGAAGAGTTGCTACCCTCCTATTCAAGAACTAGCTTATTAGGGAATTGGAATTTAACCCTACAAGTTCTACAGTCAATGGAGGCATAAGAAGCATGCAACCAATCCATCCCCAGAATCACATCGAATTCTACCATGGATAGCTCAACTACGTTACATGAAATCCCTTTATATAAGATAGAAATAGGACAACATCTATAGACTCTTTGGGGTATGATAACCTCATAGAGCTCATGGAGGACTTCGGGACATGCACGAAACTTATATGTAAAGAATGGGGTTACAAATTACATGTTTGCTCCTTGATCTAAACGTGCATATGCATCATCATAAAAAAACTCTAAACATACCTACAACCACATCCGAAGGTTCTTCGACTTCTTAGTGACCATAAAGAGCATAGAATTGGTTGGTCCTTTCGGAGCCTTGGACTAGACCCCTTTGGCATTGAGGCATTGTTCCTCCACTCTTGTAATCCTTAGAATGGTGACCAGGCTTCCCATAAATGAAGCAAGCATTTGACTAAGCTATGCACTCTCCTTTGTGAAGTCTCCCACATTTAGGGAAATTGGGATATTAGGGCTTGGGAGCCACCCCTTTGTCCTTCCTGGGAGGAGGAATATTTGTGGATCCTTGTCCACTTAGATTTCGGCCACCTCAGAATTTGTGACCACCACGCCTTTAGTGTGAGCAGTTCCCACCATCCACATGAGCCCTCTTGGACTCTCTTTCCCTTTCATGAAGCTTTTCCTCTTCAATACGCATATGTCATCAAGTGGGAAGTATCCATATACTTGACCAACATAACCATTTTGCATTCCTTGGAGACCAACTGGGAGAAACTCAAAATAAACTTTCTCATGTGAGCTCTCAGATTCGCGACATTAAGGAGCATACTTTGACAATTTAGTGAATTTGAGGGCATACTCCCTCACACTTATGCTCCTTTTCTTCAAATTTATGAATTCCTGGTCCTTTACCACTCTAAGCTTGATGGGGAAGAACTGATCCAAAAAGTCATATTTGAATTCCTCCCAACCGATAGGACCTTCTTCTTAGCCTCTCTCATCGGCTCATTGCTCGAACTAAATCTTAGCCACTTAATTGAGACTGTAGGCAACCAACTCTGCCTTCTCTTTGGAAGGGATTCCCATCACTACCATAACTCGATAAGGTTCCTCAATAAACATAATAAGGTCCTTGTTTATCATTGACCAATGAAATTTTGGCGAGTTCGTCCAGATGAAATCACATACTCTTATGGCCAGAGTAGGAACTTGAGGAGGAATGGCCATCACCAAATTTACTTAGTTGGCTAAGGCTTGGTCCAATAAAGTTAATTCATATTGAAACTCTATATGATACTCTCAATCACCCTGCTGGAGTGGAGGGATTGGTTCCTCGAGAGTGCCTTGTTGATGGGCAACTCTTCGTGCTGGTATGATATGGAAACAAGCAAAAGCCTATCGTTAGTTAGTGAAAAACTTCATTCAACTCTAAGACACAACATAAATACGATAGAAGGGAAGACTTTGCTAAACTGTCTCATAGCCTCTTACTCAAGATAGTGCCCCGCTTCACAATCTTGAATGAGACACTATGTTACGGGGTATGCATGGACATCCGAGAAATATTTTAAAACCTCATGCTTTTATATCAAATTTATAACAACCTAACCTAGGGGCCTAGTCATCACAACACAAATGAGATATGCAAGGGCACCTCATCAAAGCAATCTCTAGCATCTTAAGCATTCAGAGGCACTAGCGTCTTAGGAATATATAGGCATTAAGTAAAACATTTTTGGAAAAGAATAGAGAAAAAGGGTCTAAGGTTTTTTTTACAATGAAGAACCATTAAAAAGCCATGAAAATACTACAATCAACTTGTTTGTCCATATGCATACCAACTACATCATAAACGGATGGGACTGGTATCGATCGATCTCCATCAAATAGAAGGCAGTCTAAAATAGTGCGACATAGAAAGTAAATTCCTCATAAGGGATAGAAAAATATCATCTAAAAACCAAAGCAAGGATATAAGATAAGAGGAAGAGGTCGAGGATTCCCAAACTATTGGCTCACCACAATAAAGCTACTAATTTAGATGCCAAAAACAAACCTTGAGACGGGTGAAAAAGAGCCTGTCCCTACATAGTTAAATCATGCAAGCAAAATATGTGTTAGTACCATTGAATGTACAATGTATGTGAGATGTAATAGATGGATAAAATTGTAATGCCATCATTATTAAATATAACATATGAGTATACATAAGATAAAATGAGTCATGAAATAAGCTTAAGCATGTACAAGGAATGTGGCTCGAGATCAATATGAGATAATGCATAAGAAAACACATAAAGTGAAAACACATCATAAGATTACAAAGCTTGTGGGAATAGACCATAACCGACAATAACGTCATGTGAGCTACTATATGGAATCTAATGAACTCCTTCCATTGGGAAAAGGCTAATGCACTCCTTCCATTAGAAAAAGGGGAATGTATTTGCCAAGTTAAATATCCAAACTTAGTAAGTGCAATTGCATCATTCATAACATTTGGGGTCTTTGTGGATATACTTCCTAGCCTATAAGGCTCCTAAGGTGGCGCATAGTTAGAAACAGTGAGATTTAGCTTAAGGGATGATGCCTCAACAAATGAAATAAGTCAGAATCTCTAGTCCTCTTGGTGCTAAATCATCTCATGGAATCTTTAAAATATATCCTTAGTATAATGAGTAGCAATCAATAAGAGTAGCTCAAAACATAAGAATCTTTCTGAACATCTTTTAGGGCAATTAACATCATGCTTATATCTTTAATAAGCTTAACTTTGAAGCTATTCATTGATTCCATAATCATCATCATAAATCGTAGAAACCTTACATAAAAATACGTGGTCTTAGTTTTGTCATGGAACAACCATAGGTCACATAAGTCATAAGGAAATTGCTCACTGTTATCACATTGAAAGCTGTCATGGAATCAACATCATTCTTTAAATATGTATATATTTACTTAGAGAAATAGTTGATAAACTCCATAAGTATCATATAATAATATAAATATCATGAAATCATCATAAGCATGCATATTAACTATTGAAACTTAAAGAAAAAAAGTAAAATAATTAATAAAGGACTTTATGGGTGAAAGGATACCCATAAATCAACTCACATACCTTGAAAGAACTAGAATGGCATAAACTTATAAGACTAAGGGAAAATCTTGAAACCCTATCCTTGCCCTGACTCGTCCTTGAGACCAATTTTTTCCTTTGAAATTTAGAAAGTAAAGAATTAGAGTATGAATGAAGAAATTAGGGCTTAAGGGTTGTTATAGGGTCCCTTTTCCATCCCCAAATGACACTATATAAGAAAGGATAGATATGATAAAACTATCCCTCATTAAAACTTCCAAAGTCGACCTATGAGGCCACGATTACGAGCCATAAGTTAGTCCATAGGCCGCAAGTCCTTTCATCTAATGACACATCTAAAAATCCTGAACATCAACTTTGCTAGACTGAAATCATGAAGCATCAATACAGTCCATGAAACATCTTACAGGCCGTGGTTAGACTCGTAGAGTCCTTCCTTACTTAATCATTTTTTCTCACTTCCTTGGCCTTACCTACAAAAGATGTGCATAAGTCATAACACATTCTATGGGACGTCTGATAACTCGTATACTACTTTCCTTAAAACTCTAAATTTCCTCCATGTCTAGGGTCCCACACATGAAACCATCCATGGATTGTTACTTGGTCCATAGGTTACCCCACACTTTGAAACTTCTCCCCTTCTGAAGTTCTATGTTTAAGAATGAACCTACCAGTTGTAAGTTGTCCCAATAACCAGACTGTAGGTTATTTTTCAAGCCAATTTTTATATACACATGGCTGCTAAACTGAAGGTCATTACAATTTTTTTCATACTATGTATGACTCCTATGTTATGCTTAAGTTCGCTTTCACTTACTATACTATTCTCCTATTTTTTACCTTTTATGCTTGTTGTATGCTAAAAGGCTTAGGTGAGGTACCTTTGGTCCCCTTCTTTGCCATGTTATGACTAGACCATAGGCTTGGACCATAACAGACTTAGTATTATAGCACTAAGGTTTTGAAATGGTCCCTAGAATCTAAGATATTGCATCAAGTAGAGTCTTATTCATGGGTGTGAAGCATTCCACATCTATGAGAAGGAGGTTACAAGGTGTTTTAGGAAATATTTCATTTCTTCATGATTTATGTCGTGCCATAGAATGTGTCCTAACATTTCCTAACTTTAATTAATATTCTTTGTTGCCTTTGCAGACAATGTCTCAAAGAAGAGTACCTCAACTAGAGAGGCTCATATTAGTAAGGGTTAAGTTCTTCAAGTGCCTATGGGAGAGTCATTCACTCATGCTATGTTCCCAGCTGCTTTTGTGACGTTGGCCCAAGTTATGCCTAACTAAAATTGACAGGCTATAGCTGCTCCTCCTCAAGTGCCCAACCCAACTACTAGGGTGAAGGATTTTTCTTGGATGAACCCTTCGACATTCTGTGGATCCAAAGTTGATGAAGATGGTCAAGAGTTTATTAACGAGATATACAATATGTTGGCCATTATGGCAGTATCTTTAAAAGAGAAGAACAAGTTAGCTTCCTATCAACTAAAGGGAGTGGCCTAAGTGTGGTTCGCTCAATGGGTGACTAAGATAGTAGGTGATAGAATTGGTTGGAGGAGTTCAAGAGTTTCTTTATTTTTTGATTGTTTCTTCCCTCTTTAGATTAGGAAGGCAAAGATGACTGAGGTTATCAACCTCAAGCAAGGGAGTATTAGTATGAGGTAGTATACACTCGAGTTCACCAAGCTTTCAAAATATGCCCCTATACTGGTTTTTTATCCTTATACCAGAATGCACAAATTCATTTCGGGGATCTCAAATTTGGCGGACAAAGAATGTCATATCAGCATGCTTATAAAGAAGATGGAAATTTCTTGGCTTATGACTTATGCCAAACAAGTTAAGGCAGCAAACTCGATATGGTGGTGGAAATGGCCATCCTCAACAAAGATAGAGGTTCCAAGGACAAGGCTCAAATCAAATTCCAAATCCAAGGGTGTGCTTTATCTCATAGTGCAATGTGAAGGTTGGCCAATTAATCCCAAGTATGTGTATGTGGGAAGAATCATCTGGGTAGATGCTTGACATTTTCAAGTGCTTGATAAAAGTGTGGCAAGATGGATTAAAAACTTGTTAAATGTCCTCATGTTCCAAAACAAGGTCAATGAGGTCGTCCGTAATGACAGGTGGTTCCGAGTTGTCAAGGTCACTGCACCAAGAGAACCTTGGTGGATAACTATTTTCCCTTAACTATGTTGCCACCATAGGTTTGTGAATTAGCTAATGGATCCATATAGCTATATATTGCATGATTGGCCAAAAAGTGTGGTGTTCCCACACGGCATATGCTAATTAATAACCAAAAAGAGTATAGTTACCATAAGGACTTCTCTCAAACATTAGCTAAAAAGGACGGTGTTCTCGTAAGGTGTTTGTGAAGCATTCTTTAAAATAAGGGAGTTCCCATAAGGTGAGATGTTTGGGTTACCTTGGCAAAGTAGACCACTCTTTGTCTGGTGTGGAGTGAACATCAAGATTCTAAATTGTTGCTCGCTTGGTCTTACATGTCGGTTATGGTCCTTTTCCACTATATATATTATTTAATGTGACTTGATGATTCTTCATGCACTTTTTTCTAAGAATTTATCATTCATGTCATATTGAGCCTATATTCATTGATTATGACTATGCATATTGTTTAATTATGTCTTATATTTCTTGTCGTATTACACTTGCATACTTAGTACATTCCAAGTACTCATGCATATGTTATTTTTTATAATCTACCCATGTAGGGCTCGGAGCTCCTATTCCTCCTCCTCCTCCATATGGTTAGATGATTCGGTTGAAGATTTGTTTTGATAAGTCCTCTATTTGGGGGGAAATATCCATTTACTTTCACACTTTATAAGGACTTTCCCATTTATGTATATTTATCTTTTGAGGGTGAGCCTTGGAGATATCTTGGCCTATCCACTATTTGTTATAGGTAGTGTTGGATATAGATTTGTATGTTATGACCTCGATTCCTAATATATGTCTATATATTATTAAAGACTAACCTTAGTCCCTTATTCCCTCCTGTGTGTTGTTGTTTGTTTTATTGTTGAGATAGAAATCCTAAGTCTCTATTTCTCCCCAGAGCGTGAGTCATACTTACCCGCCTCTTATATAATATTTTCTATGTGTTCATGCTAATCCCCTTCACTATAGCATCCCCATAGCTTGATCCCAAATCCCTATTTCCCCTAGAATTATGTGTTTCTTGATTTATTATGCTTTCGCAAACAAGGATCTGTCCTGTATGCTTAAGAGGCTTGTTTGGGTCCCTTTGGGTTCCCTATTCGCGTGTTATGCCTAGTCCTTAGGCTTAGGTCATGAAAATCTTGGTATCAAAGCACAAGATTTGTAAATGGTCCTAGGAAATCTAACACACCACGTCAAATAGAGCCATGTTCATAGTTATGAAGCGCGCCATAACTATTAATAAGAGTCTATGAGGCGTTTTAAGAATGATTCACTTCTTTATGTTCTATGTCATATTTTAGGATTTAAATTGTGATTTCTTATTCATAATGGATGATATTTTGCTATTAGATCATGCCGTAAAGAAGAGTATCACAAAGAGCTCCCACTCCTGATGGCAAATCCACACGTCCTACTCCACAAGTTCCCCAAGGAAAAGAAGGGTCATTCATGTCGAATAAAAAACTGTGGACACGTTACTGGCAAGGGTCATGGACAACCACGGAGTTCAAGCTCCTTATGCTCCTAAACCTTTTTAAAAGTGAGGGATTTTACAAGAATGAATCCTCCAGAGTTCTATGGCTCCAAAGTTGAAGAAAACCCCCAAGATTTCATCGATGATGTGTTCAAAGTTCTTGATATTATGGGGGTAAGCTCAGAGGAAAAAGTAGAAATAGTGTCCTGACAACTAAAGGCCTTGCTCAATTGTAGGTTGTTTAATGGACGAGGGAGAGAGGTAATGGAGAGCCTATCTCTTAGGAAGAAAGGTGACCTTTCTCAATTGCTTCTTTCCCATGGAATTAAGGGTGGCAAAGATGACAGAGTTTATGAACCTCAAACAAGGCTCCATGAGTATTAGGGAGTATTCCCTTAAATTTGACAATCTCTCAAAGTACGAGTCTCACTTGGTCACCGATCCTAGGGCAAGAATACAAAATTTTGTGGCGGCATTGTCTAACTTGATCAATGAAGAATGCCGCATTGCCGTGCTCACAGGAGATATGGACTTGTCTCATCTTATGACTTATGTCGATAAACTTAAAGGAGAAAAGCTTAGAAAGAGTAGGAGTGGAGAGACCAGCAAGGCTCGTTATGATGGGGGAGTTCAAGGTGCTAGAGGCGATTATTTTCAACAACGCTGAAAATTCCATGGACAAGGGTCCTCCAATGCTCAAGGACAAAGGTTTACTAATGATAGGGTGCCCAACCATAGATTTCAAGGTGGTAATGGTGGTCAAATTATCCCTAGGTATGGAAGGTTTGGTAAAAATCATGATGGTAGATGCTATAAAAATAGGGGTGCTTGCTTGGGGTATAGCAAAATGGGCCACAAGATTATTGATTATCCAAACAAGGGAAAGATAGTCGTCCCTAAGGACATGATGCTCATAGTGATCAAAATATCTCAGGAGGTCAAGAAGGGACCCCTCCATGTCACAACTAGTTTTATTCACTTCAGGCAAAATAAGGGCGAATAAAGCCCCGGATGTTAGTACCAGTATGTTAAAGATCTACAATTTTGATGTATATGCTTTATTGGATCCGAGTGACACTTTCTCCATTAATCCTTTATTGCTAATAGACATCATGTGTTTCCCAAGTTGTTATGTGAACCGTTTGAGGTGTCTACCCTTGTTGGTGAATCTATTGTTGCTAAAAGTATCTATAGGGGTTATCCCGTGTCTATATTGCATAAAGTCTTACCTTTTGATTTTGTTGAGCTTCACATGGAAGATTTAGATATTATCTGGGGATGGATTGGTTAACATGCATATCATGCCTCTACTAATTATAGGACCCCACAAAGTTAAGTTCTAATTTGCTAATGAATTCATCCTTGTGAAACGACCCCAAAAAGTGCCCAAAAATGTGCCACGGAATGCTCGAAATTTTAATTTTCATATATCTAAAAATTCATTAGTTATTTCAGAACTCTGACCTTATATTTGTGATCAGGGGGGCAAAATTAAGTGAAAAAAGGTCTAAGCTCGATTTAAGAGTGAAAATTAGTAATTATAGTCTTTTTAGTGATGAATTCCTTAAGAGGTTTTCGCAATACCTCCGTGATGCATCTTGGGCTTGCTTTATTGTAAATTTCTCTCTGCATCCTCTCTGCGATGCTGAGATGTGTATTTCACTTGGAAGTGTTTTCCTGTGCGATCCAAAATATTCTAAGTGTTGGGACCAAATTTCCCAAACGTGTTTTTATCTATAGTTAGTCAAATTTCATCCTTATATCATCCTGAAGATTTCCCAATACTCCCCTAAATACTTATCCATATTTTCACTCCAAATTTCAAGACTCAAAACCCTCATCCAGAACTAAGAATTCTCTTTAAGCTTCAAGCCTCCATCTTCAACCTTCACCAAGAACTTCTCCAAAGCTAAGGTATGTAGTGTTGAACTATTAGGTCCTTTCACCCATGGTGTCTAAGCCACTTTTTTACTAATATTGCATGATTTAAAGTTGATTTTACATGTGCGTCTTGTATATTGAGAAATTTTGTGCACATTGATTTTAGTTCATGAAAGTACGATTGTTTTAGCATGATTTGAGCTCTAAATCTTGGATCTAATGTTGGATTTGATGATGGGTTTTGATGTGTGTGTCTTGAAGGTTTTACAAGGTGTTGATTGATGGTTTTACAATGGATTTTCTTTCATAATTTCATCTCCAAATTGCATGGTCTTTTACTCCATTACACACTCCTAAGGTGTTTGATAAAATGTCCGGTTATGATTTGTTGAGGAATTGAAGGTCCAAAGTATGAGATAAGATATGAATGATGTTATGATGATGAAATGATCTTATGTAGATGATTATTCTTGTATGAAATTATGCAAAAAATCTTATGATAAATCTTATATAAAGTGTTGCATTGGACCACACCCAATTCGGGAGGTCAAGAACCCGAGTAACCGAGGGAAGGGTTCGTACTTCTCCACCTAGTGATGGGGTGGCATCATCACTAACTGAGATGGGAGTTTATACTCAACAACTGAGATGAGGGTTAGTACTCATCCACCTAAGTGATGGGATGGCATCATCACTAAACTACCAAAGGGTTGTACATTTAGAAATCTAGCTTGGTCTATTCTTCACATATGATATCTTATATGAGCATTAGTTACTTAAGCATGTTTTACTTATGTATTAATCATTCATGTCATATTGTTATCCTATGCCCATTATCTATTGTTATGCATGTTGATTATGAAGCGTATCTTTTGTGCATTGTGTCCCATATACTTAGTACATTTAAATGTACTGACACATATTCTTTCCTACATCATATCACTATGTATAAATCGATTCTCAAGTTGATCATCCTCCTTCTCCACATGGTTAGATGGTGCTATTCCAAGCTTACTGGTAAATCCTCCACTTCGGGGCCCTTGGTTTATGTTCTTCCTCTTGACATGTATTGAGACACTTTCTTATGTTCTATTGACTATGAGGGTGATCCCGATCATTTTGTCTTGCCCCTGCTCTATCTATGTATTAGAGGTGCTTGTTGGACATGTTATGTATCTATGTATGATGTTTGACTCTTGTCTCTTGATTATGATGTCTATGCAAACCATCCCTGAGCCACATTTCCCCTATTCTTATTCTATATGTATTTTATATAATCATGCAACCAAGGATATATAATGACAAGTTAAGAGGCTTGTTTGGGGTTCCTTCGAGTTCCCCATTCGTCGTGTCACATCTAGGCCCTAGGCCTGGATCGTGAAAAACTTGGTATCAAAGCACTAGGTTGATAGATCCTCGAAGTCCAACACACCACATCAATTAGGGTCCAACTCATGCTTGTGAAGTGCGCGATGACTATGAGTAGGAGGCTATGAGATATTTTAGGAAATGTTTCCTTTCTTCATGTTCTAAGTTGTGCTATAGAGTTATGATAAGTTTTTTCCCCTAACGATTGTTCTTTTCTACTATATCATGCCAAACAATAGAGGAAGGCGTACCCAAAATCCCGAGGAGCATTCTACCAATGGTGAGCTCTGGGATACTCTTACTATGCTTGCCCAAGTGGTGGCCAACCAAGTCCAACAAGAGGCCCAAGCCCCTCATGTTACTTACCCAGGATATAGGTTAAGAGATTTCATGGGGATGAATCTTCTGGCTTTCCATGGGTCAAAGGTAGATGAAGATCCACAAGAGTGTATTGATGAGGTCTATAAAATCTTATCTATCATGGGTGTTGGGCCAAATGAGAAAGCTGAGTTGGTGGCGTACCAACTCAAGGGGGTATCCCAAATTTGGTATGATCAATGGAAGGGTGAGAAGGGTAATGGTTATGTGGTGCTTTGGGAGAAATTCAAATTGGCCTTCCTTAATCAGTTCTTCGCTCTTGAGCTTAGAGAAGCAAAGTTGGTTGAGTTTATGATCTTGAAACAAGGTGCTATGAGTGTGAGCGAGTATTCCCTCAAATTTAATCAACTTTCAAAGTATGATCCTCACTTGGTGGTAAATCTTAGGTCAGGGATGAATAAGTTTGTTATGGGGGTTTCTGACTTAGTAAGTGAAGAATGTCGGTCCACCTTACTTATTGGTGAAATGGACTTGTCTCGATTGATGGCATATGCCATGAAAATGGAAGAAGAGAAGTTGAGAAAAAGAAAAGGTCATGAGGCCAAGAGGTCCTATTTTAAGGGCAAGTTCCACAAAGGTGTTAGACTTCCTCAAGGCCAAAGGCCTCCTCATGCTACAAATAGGGAGTTTGCCAATGACTTACCTAGACCTCAAGGTAGTGGTGGTTTTGCTCCTAATGATGTGTGTCCTAGGTTTGGGAAGAGTCATAATGGCCCGTTTTAAGGGTACTAATGCATGCTATTATTGTGGTGATCTTGGTCGCAAGAAAGTAGATTATCTAAGAGACTGTGGCAAGGTTCGTGGTGCAGATGCGATCCCATTAGGTAGAGGTGGTTCCCCAGGGGACAACAGATTTTATGCTCTACCTAGGACGCAAGGGGTTAGTAAGGTACTTGATGTTGTTATCGGTATGTTGACAATGTTTAATCATGATATATATGCTTTGATTGATCTGGGTGACACCCTTTCCTTTGTTACCCCCTTTCTTGCTAAAAAGTTCCATGTTGAGTCGGAGTTGTTGCATGAGTCATATGAAGTGTCTACTCCTATTGGTGCATGTATTGTTGCTAGGAGGGTGTATAGAAATTGTCTACTTTGCATCTTGCATAAAATCCTACCTTGTAATCTTGTTGAACTAGATATGATTGATTTTGATGTCATTCTTGCGATTGATTAGTTGCATGCCTACTATGCTTCTATTGATTATAGAACTCGTAGGATCAAGTTTTAATTACCACATGAACCCGTCCTTAAATGGGAAAGACATGATGTGGTAGTAAGAGGTAGGTTCATCTCATGCATTAAAGCCCATAGGTTGATTTCCAAGGGATGTTTGTATCATCTTATGAGGGTTAAGTATGTGGAGTCCAAAGTCCCTTCCATTGAGTCAGTTCCGATTGTAAGTGAGTTCCTTGATGTCTTCCCAAATGACCTTACCAATGTCTCTGCCAAAAGAGAGATAGATTTTGTCATAGATCTCCTTCCCAACACTCAACCTATCTCTATTCCTCCTTACCGTATGGCCCCGGCAGAGTTGAAGGAGTTAAAGGAACAATTGAAAGATTTGTTGGAAAAGGGATTTTTTAGACCTATTCAATCACCTTGGGGTGCACCGGTGTTGTCTGCAAAGAAGAAAGATGGTGCACTTAGGATGTGCATTGACTATAGGCAACTCAATAGGGTCACTATAAAGAATAGATATCCTCTTCCAGAATTGATGACTTGTTCGACCAATTGCAAGGTGCTAGCTTTTCTTTAAGATTGATCTTCAGTCCAGGTACTATCAAGTGAGGGTGAGGGAGTGTGATATTCCCAAGATATCCTTCCAGACTAGATATAGACACTATGAATTTATAGTGACATCCTTTGGGTTGACTAATACACTAGCCATCTTCATGGACCTAATAGATAAGGTCTTCAAACCCTAGCTTGATTCCTCTGTTGTGGTCTTCATTGATGATATTTTGATCTATTCACATAGTAGGGAAGAGCACATGGGCCATTTGAGGATTATGTTGCAAAGATTGAGGGAGGAGAGATTGTATGCTAAATACGACAAGTGTGAGTTTTGGTTAGAGGAGGTTGCATTCTTGGGTCATGTGGTATGAGGGGATGGCATTAAAGTGGATCCTAAGAAGAACAATTTGATTAGGAATTGATCTAGACCATTGACCTCGTCGGATATTATGATTTTCTTGGGCCTTGCGGGTTATTATAGAAGGTTTGTGGATGGGTTTTCCTCTATTTCTTCCGCTATGACAAAATTGATTTAAAAGAAGGTTAACTTTGTGTGGACTAATGAATATGAGAGAAGCTTCCAAACATTGAAATAGAAACTTGTGTTCGCTTCTACATTGGAACTTTCGGATGGGCTTGAGGGTTTTATGGTGTATTATAATGCAAATAGAGTTGGTTTGGGTTAATGCAAAATGATAAGGTCATAGCTTATGCTTCTAGGTAACTTAAGGTGCATGAAAAGAACTACCCTACCCATGATCTTGAATTAGCCATCGTGGTGTTTGCACTAACGATTTGGCGACATTATTTGTATGGCGTGCATGTGGATGTCTTCACCGATCATAAGATCCTTCAATATGTCTTCACACAAAACAATCTCAACTTGAGAAAAGAAAGGTGGCTAGAACTCCTTAAGGACTATGACATGAGTGTGTATTACCATCCGGGTAAGGCAACGGATGCTTTGAGTCGAGTGTCTATGGATACCCTAGCTCATGTAGATGGTAATGATAGGTAGATGGCTAGGGCGGTTCATAGATTGGCTATATTGTGGGTGAAGTTAGAAGATTTGGGTAATGGTATTGTTGTTGTTGCTGGTTCTAAATCTTCTTTGGTTGATGAGGTGATAGCAAAACAAGATCTAGACGCCTCTTTGTTTCAATTGAAGGCCTTGGTGAGATGGTCAAAATAGAGGTTTTCTCCCAAGGGGGAGATGGGGACCTTAGATACCAAGGTAGGTTGTGTTTGCCATGTGTTGGTGGTTTGAGGGAGAGAATTCTTGATGAGGCCCATAACTCTTTTTATTTTATCCACCCTGGTTCCACCAAAATGTATAGAGACTTGAGGGATGTGTATTGGTGGGGAGGCAAGAAGAGGGCCATTGTTAGATTTGTTTTTGATTGCCATAGTTGTCAATAAGTGTAACACCCCACACCTTATAATATTGGCACCATTCGAAGGAAACATGACATGATTTGGACCAAATGATGCTAAATTTTAAAAGTGCTTGAATCTCGCGTTAATGGGGTATATATGTGTCCAGTGCTTAAGGGGATCGAGGGTATACATGTTTGTGGTGAATTAAGGATATTACGGCCTTAAATGAAGTAAAATAATTGAGTTTCTTGTAGGACTTAGAAGCTAGAAGGTGAGTCACCTACTTGATTAGCCAAAAATTGCGAACTAAACGGAGACGAGGCTCGACATCGAAATTGTCCAAGTTCAATTACGAATAAAAACTGTGTTAAGGATGTAACTTTAGGCCATTGTTTAGTATCATGCATGGACTATATTTTCAGCCCAAGGGTGATAGTAAGAAATGCCCAAAGATATCACAAGATTCTTGGAAACTTTAGGCCCAAACGAAGAAGAACAAAATCTGAAAAATTTGGCAGCCTAGGTCCACCAAGTTGGTGCTCCAAAAAGGCCCAACTTTGAGGGTCAAGCTGGTGGGTAAGCTACTTGATTATGTGTGGTTTAGGATGGTCAATAATTGAAGAGAGATTCGTCCTAATATCTCTATATAAAGGGATCCAAAGCTGCTCCAAAAGCCATTCTCCACTTGAACACAAGAAAAAAATAGATTTCTCTCTAAAGTTCCTCTCAACTTTTCTCAACTTTGTGAAGTAGCAAAACGACTTCTTTAGGGTTCTTAAGAGCCTATAAACCTTGAATACAAAGGTAAGTACTTATATTTGTGGATTTATTATAGTTTTATCATGAAAAGCATGAAATAGATGCTAGCTACGCTGCTGAAATTGTTGGACAGATTCTGTGCAGAAAGTTTCTACACCTTTTGCTTTTATTTTAGGTGATTTCCCCGTGGTTTTTATATTATATTATGAAGAGAACTTGGTTTTATTAACATGGGTTGAGTTATAAAAATCACCCCAAGGTTGCTGCCCTAATTTTGGTTTCATTTAACAAGCGCGTTTTACCGAGTTATCTTAAGTGTTTTGTTGATTGGAATTTAAGGGTTGTTGTGTGTAAAGCTATTAGCTCACGTCCTTAATAACTTCTTAAGTGATGTTATAGTACTGTTTGAGATCTGTTTATATGCGTAAATGTTGCCGGAACAGTTTGGTTAAATTTGGAATAAGTTTGGAGTTGTCGACGTCGAAAGGTAGTGAAAGAAAGTGATGTTATGCTGTCCGTTTTTAGATTGCGTGAAATTGTGGTATGTTGTGCTTTGTGGGATGTTTTAAGGACTTTATGAACTTAAAATATATTGTACATGATGTGAACATGCTAATGTATATGAGAAAATACGATTAAGGAGCGGAAAGGTCGAAGGAATACGCTAGGGTTTATAATTGCCGC
>JAABOM020062621.1:0-10141 GCA_011800125.2 Solanum clarkiae | reverse complement strand
TACTCCAAATGCTTTAGAACCATGGTTTGTTTGCAGGGTTACCTACTGAGGATCCTCACAGTCATCTTCATAATATTGTATTTGTGTGTAAAATATGATGGGTACAGAGAATCTCTCTATGGATGCTGTTGGCTTACGAGTATTCCCTTTATCTCTTACAAGAAATGTAGCAATATGGTTGTCAGAACTCTCACAGAGTTCAATCACCGGTTGGGAAGAATTGTAAAAAGCCTTCTTAGAGTAATATTTTCCAAGGTCCAAAAAGCTCAAACTAAAGGACCAAATCAATAACGTTGAGCAATTTCTGGTTAATTCCATTAGTGCAATGTGTAGAGGTTCACCAAGTGTTTAACAATGGTTCCGGACTATAATATTGTGGATGAAGCCTTAGTGGAAATTTTCTATTGGGCTCTTGATGAGAATAGTCAAGCATGTGCTGACACAATCATGGGAGGCATGTTATTAGACCAACCATTCATAAGGATAGCAGAAAGGATGGAGTAAATAGTGAAGGTTGATAGACCATGGGGCCAAGGAGAGAGAGCTACTATAAGAAGCTCTTGTCAGTGAGCATTACTTCGGATCAAGCAAAAACTAATGATGAAATCATGCAACAACTTGCTCAACTCTGTACTAGCGTGGACTTGGCGGTGAAACAAACTCAAGAAATTGTTCATGCGGTAGTCCACCAACCCCCAAGAGCACCCATGTACGGTGAGTCATATTATGATGAAGATGCTTGCTTTGTTAGAGATCAATTGGTGGGTTTTCAGAACAATGCCCAAAGGTACAATCCAAAGAATGAGGGACATTGTATGGTGGTTATGACAAGAAGTGGGAAGAGTACCATTGGCACCCCAATGCCAGTGGTTGTGAATGAGGATTGTGTAAAGGATGTTGATGGAAAAGTTGAAGTTGAGGAAAAAGGTTTGGCCAACAATAGGATAAGAAGAAAAGAGGTGAAGGAGCAAGAAAAGGCCAAGACAATACCAAGACCCCCTCCCCATCCTTTTCCCTAAAGACTAAAACAAAAGGAGGTGGATGGTAAGTTCAAGAACTTCTTACCCATGTTGAAACAATTGTCATCAACATTCCCCTCATTGAATCATTGGAGAAGACGCTTGTGTATGCCAAGAATATGAAGGATTTGATGACGAAAAAGTGCACAGTGAGCCAAGAGCTTTCGCAAGAGCTCCAACATTGTAGTGCCATTACGACCAAATGTCTAGTCCAAAAAATGGAGGATCCCAGTGCATTTATCATTGCTTGTACCATCGGCAATATTAAGTTTGCAAGTGCGTTGTATGACTTGGGAGAGAGTATAAGTTAGATACCTCTTGCCATATTTAAAAAGCTTGGTTTGGGTTCACCTACTCCAGCATGAATGAAGTTATTGATGGCGGATAGAAGAATCAAGAAGCCGAAGGGAATATTCTATGATGTGTTAGTCAAAGTAGATAAATTCATTTTCTTAGCATATTTTTTTATTATTGATTGTGAGGTTGATTTTGATGTCACCATTATTTTGGGAAGGCCATTCTTGGCCACCAGGAGAGCCTTGGTGGACATGGACTCCGGTTAACTCGGGTTTAGGGTTAATGATGCAGAGGTGGTTTTTCATATCCGTCAGTCTATGAAGCACCCCAGTGAACTCAAAAGCGAAGTTTGGGCTATTGAGAAATTTTTATGACTCAAGATGACTAAGTTGTGCCACGACGTTAAACAAGGCATTTCTTGGGAAGTAACCAAGTACTTTCCATGATTTTGCTTACTTAAAATTGATTTTCATTGTGTGAATATTTATGTAGTGGTGTGATTGTGGTTTGCTTTCTCTTTTAAGACATTGAATCAGTTGTCTTGTTTAGATCATGGTGTATTTTGAGATCAAGGTTTACAGGTTCGAACAAGTTCAGAAAGTTTGGAGAAACTAACACTGAAAGCAACCTCTACGATCAGGCCTATGAGCCATAGTGTGCACTATGACTCGTAATCATACCTCGTAGAGGATAACAATGATTATTGAAGTTGGCACTTACACTATGAGCTAACTTTACAACTCGTAGTCTAAGCTACAATCATAAATGGGGTTCATAGTGCCTAGGTATGTTTTTAAAATTTTTCTAAGTGTTTAGTTGTCTACGAGACCAAGAACTATTGGTTATAGTTCGTGATAAGACCCATAGTTGGGGTTTCACAGACTTGACCTAGAGATGTTTAAAAGTTGACCTGGTTGAGTATTTTAAAGGTCAAAAGAAAGATTTTGACCTGAAAATCCTAAAATACAACCCTAATGCTCCCATTGTGTTCCCAAACATTCCCCACTATTCCGATGCATTTTCGGATGGTTTTTCGGCGTGCCCATGTCATTTTCCGGTAACCTTCTCCGTTACCTAGGGTTTTTACACTCTTTCATTCTCATCTCTCTCAATTTATTCACTCATTCCATGGTAGATTTAATTTTGAGCTCACAATGATTTTGAATTGGAATAATTGAATATATGATGCTATTGTTAGAACATGCTATTTGTATGTGTGGTATTTGATTTGAACTTGGGTTGTACCGATTGAAAGTGATTGCATTGACCCTATGTTGATCTTTTTGATTGTGAAGGTTTGTGTGATGATCATATTATCTTGTGATGTATTTAATCAAGGAAATTATGCATAGATTTAGTCAATTATAATATGATCATGTCATGACCATGAGAAGGGTTGCTTCAATGTGATTGAGGTTGTAAATCCATGAATACTTAAAATGATGTTACACTAGTTCCTGAGTGTTGTTTTAGATGAGAATGTTTGATCTTGTTGGTATGCTTTCGGAATTGCTTCACTAATGCATTATAGATGAAGTGGGGGAAATGAGATTTTCTTATGTCTTGTTGGGTGTGATTTTTGTTTGGTGTTTATTTTGAATGTCATATTTAGGGCTTATGTTGTTTCATGCTTCATATATTGACTAAATGATTTCTTCGATGCTATTTAAAATATTGCTTAGATAAGTTTTTGTGGTTTGTGTGGCGATGTATAGGTATTTTAATTACCTGTTGTTCCTTGTACAAGGACTTTCTACGATTCGTAGAAGGACCTACGATCGTAGTTGCCCCTCGTAGGGAATAACAGTGGCTTAAGGATCTTTAAAACTTACCATACGAGACCCACCTACGTGTCGTAGTGCTCATTAAGAACCATAGTAGGGTCTCGTCAACTTGCCTTGTGATTAAATTTGGTCACTTAAATTTGGTACAAGCCCAATCTATGACCCGTAGCCACAACTATGAGTCATAACTAAGCCTCGTACCTGATTTTAGTATAAACTTTGTCAAGTAGTCGTGGGCTACGAGACCACTGTACGACTCATAGTCTCCACTTTGAGTCATACCAAGACCTCGTACCTACAACATGCAACTGATGCAGTGTTGATTTTGATGTGTGTTTTCCTTCTACTTTTATTTCTTTCTATTGCTTTATCTGTTTTATGGTTTGTCCAAACTGTTTGGTGCTAATTGTGGGTTTATGATGATAATTTCAGGTAGTATGGCTCCCAAAAAAAGGAATGTTGCTATCCGGGCATTAAATAAGAGCATCTGAGATCAAGACTCAGACTTCAAGCAGACAGATGGGTCCAATGAGATCTATCATGTAAAGATTGACACTGAGGCACAAGTGCCTCAAGCTAGAGCTTATGCACAAGTGCCTCAGTCAGATGGGTCCATGTGACTATTCTACGAGGAGCCCCGACTAGTTGATTGTGGCCTGAGTCATGTCCCTACTTTTGAAGATAAGATGGATAGGCATAGGCTCAGATGGCTGATGACAAGCTGGGAAGTATGCCTAGCTTCTAGCACGTGAGTTCTATGTTGTGTATGCCGCCTGTATTCCACGAGATCTTCCAAAAGGGTAGAAAGCCCTCTAGCAGCCCAGGTTGAGAGAGGTTCTAGTTCGAGGCCAACGGGTGAACATTTCAGAGGAAACCATCTACCGAGTATAGTTTGGGCATACTTATAGAGTAATGAAAACTACAGCCAAGTATGAATATCGGATTGACAAGATGAGATTGGCTGTGATATAGAAGAATTTGGACCAGAAGATCGAGCTTCTGAGATTGGTGGCCAGCTAGATAACAAAGAGTGTCCCTGAGCATACGTGGGTCACTACACACATAAACCCATTGTGAAGTCATCTCTCTCCTTCCCCGCCAAATATTGGTGAGCTATCATCCGATCTCACATCTGACTGACCTTTGCAAATAATGTCATCACACTGGAGCGATTTGCTAGCTAGCATCTAAGCTAGATATAATATTTATTGGGATCGTGTGACGGCTGAGCAGATTCACGAATCAGCACTCTGGAGAAACACATGCATGCACTTTTTGATCTTGAATCATACAAGTTATGCATGGAAACTGGGGTGTGAGTCTCTCTCCATCTTGATCCACACGTCGAGGCCCTCTATAACATGGATCCTACCCAGATCAAGGCTGATACGAATCCGGTGGCTCTGCAGCAGGCACCACCTCCTCCTATTCTCGAGCTTTTTTACCTTGAGCAATATGTAGAGGGTTTGACTCCAGGTGCTTCTACTACTACTCTAGCGTAATAGCGTATCCTGTAGCAGCTGACATCGAGATGGGTCCCTCCATAGCTTCACATGTACTAAAGCCATCTACACCTTAGGTTCCTTCTATAGACTTTCCTATTATGTCTATTACTTCTTTTTAGGCAGTGGTTCATAGGTTATCTAGGACAGAGGCCCATCTAGCTTAGTTGATGTAGCTGAGCAAGCCCTGGGTTTGACAGATAGTTTAGGCTTCAGAGGAGAGATCCAACGCATTCATCATTCAGTTATGGACCAGAGGATTGCTATGGTAGATGCCTGGGTTGATGCTTTTGAGGACAGACTTCAGAAGAGGCTTGATGGGACCTAGTCAGCATATATGTCTACCTTTCAACAGGAATTGGCAAAGTTTAAGGCCGAAATGATTGAATCTCTAACAGCCCTGATCACAGCTACGAAGTAAGCACTTGTAGGCAAATACTTGACTAACCTATTTCCTTCAGACGATCCACCGTATGCTCTCAGTAAGAGGCCAATAGAGGAGATTGATGTAGAGGCAGGGTATAAGCAGCAGCAAACCTTTGAGGAGGATAAGTAGCTAGAGGAGCAGATCACGGAGTTTGTCCTACAGAGATCGAGAGAGGAAGAGGAGCATAGGAGAGCTCTTGAGCTTGAGAGATTGCACGAAGTTGCCTCATCTAGCATAACTGCAGCCTAGACTACTCCGAAGGAGGGAGCCAGTCACATGCCGGTTCTTGAATACCTTTTAATGTTTGCTATTTTTGACCCCCCTTCCTCTCACCCCCTCCCCCCTCCCGTTTTTATTGTAGTTTTATTATGTGCATTTGAGGATAAAGTACACTTTTTTTGTATGGTGTGGGTAATTATGGATTATGGTAAAGTCTGAGTAGCCTTTATTCCATAACTCTCCTGATTTTTGATATCCCAAGGTTTTCTCGTCGTATTCTTTTGCCTTGTGGATAATTTTTTTTTGTGTTGAACAAGCATGTTTTAGGTGTTTAGATAATTTTCTTGACATGTGGTGATTAAACTTCTGACATGTACAGAGTAGTCTATATTGTGGTATAATAGCAAAAATGAGGTGATTAGTTGGGAATACAAGAAAGAATGAAAAGTCATGTATTGTACCGGGTAAGAGATAAAGAGGAAAAGATGCCTTAGAATGATTGAAAAAGAAAAATGACTTTGAAAATAAGGCACAAGACGAAAAAATGAAAAGAAAATACTCAAAAAAAGCTTGAAATTGAAGAAAAAGGGAGAACAAAGTGGGGATGGTTGCGTTGTTATGGTAAAAGTGTGGAAAAGCGTGGTTCAAGGTTGACCTTTCATCACAAATTGCTCAAAATGTCATACCAAAGCCCCATGAGCCTACATTATAAGCCTATAAAGTCCTAAAGTTATCCTAGTTCAGTTAGTCAACAGTTCAAGTTGTGAGTATATGGGCAAGCTTATGGTATTGGTCATAATGCATGAATCTCATTTGTGAGAGTAAGTATGCTTGCACAGTCCCTTGAACAACTTTGAAGGCATATTGAGTGAAAAAGAGGATTTTTTTCTATGAAGGCATTTCCATTGCATGGTGGGTATTTGACTTATTCAGTGAATGTGAATTGCTGATACTCCTTAACTTGTCATAATTGGATTGTCAAATGCATCAATGTGTTGTGGTTTGCTTAGTAGCTATATGATCATGTTTTAAAAATGCTCGTATGGGTACCTGAGTTGAAATTGAGTAACGTATATGCCAGCAGGATGATTGCTATGCGTTGCTCATTGTTTACATAGATTGAGTCGTCTCTTGAGGACAAGCAACAATTCTAAGTTGATGGTGTTAATGTGCTATCAAAATAAATACATTTGAGGCCTAAAATAAGGATTTTGCATGTTCTCAATGCGCAATTTTATGGTTTTTATATGTTATGTGTTTCTTTTTGCAGAAAATATAAGTTGGTCTAATTTTGGGGAAAGTAGCAGATTTTGTTAAATTTGAGGATCTATGAGACCCATTACGAGGTGTATCCTAAATGATGAGTCATAGGGGATGATCATACTGATTAACAGTTTCCAAAATCAAAATCTGAAAAATTGAAGTTCAGCCATATGACCCCAGGGTATAGGTCGTAGTCCTCACTATTACTCATAGAAGGGGGCCTCATAGTGATTAACAGTGTTGATTGAAATTGGAGCACCAAATTCAAGGGTAGACCACGAGAAGGGACAATGAGTTGTATACCAGACTACGACTTGTAGAGGTGGATCATAGGATTGAAGTCCAAAATGGCAAGTACTTACAATGAAAGCCTGATTACAGTTCATAGGTCACCCTACGAGATATAACTACGAGCAGTAACGACTGTTGATCTAGATTTGTAAATTATTTTCAGGACCATTTTGTAAATAGCATATATAGTATATGTTAGGCTTTTTGAGAGAGGAGATTTTACATAGATTTTTACAAATATTTTAGAGAGAGAAGTTGTTAGAATATTGTAGGGTTTTAGACTAGGGTTTCAATTTTGAAGACTCACTTTGGAGATTTGGAATCACTTATAAATCAATTTCATCATTCAATCTTGTGATTCTAAGAAGGGTTTCGTTGTTCTTCATTATTCTTGGCTTATTTCTGAACTATTTTGTTTCATTCATTATTTATTTTCTTGCCCAAGTTCTGAGTAGGTAAACCCCCACAACTTGGGTGTTGTGGGAATCATGAGTAGATAGATTAATAACTCGAATTATTTGAACTTCTTGAGTTGGGTATTTACATGTATTATCTGTTTGCCTTCATTTTGCTTGTTGTTAATAGAAGCCAATGTTAAGCCCCGCCTATTGTTATGATCCCAACCAAGGTATTGATAAACAGGAAAAGGAAATGGGTGACATAATTCGATTGATGTGTTCTTCTCTAATCAACCAAACCTTACCAAGGAGAGGTTGACTAGGACAATAGGTAATAGTTAGTTGGCACACTCTGGTAGCCAGCCAAGCGCCATAGTGAAATTTGACCTTCACCTTTGCCCAAGGGTTGGAAGAACTTAAGTTACCTTCCCTGCATGTGATATCCTGATTAAGGTTGTGTTACCCGGGATGTTTGAGTTAGTGAATCATGGGGAACACAATTTCCCAAGTTACTCTCCAATTTGATTATCTCTTCACGTTGTTGGTATAGTTTTAGTTTCTTATGAATCATTTCAAATTTCGCCGCCTTTTTAATTGATGATAGAGTTAATTGATGTTTGAAATGATTGTTGGTGAATCAATGCGGAAAAACCCCATATTCCTTTGGGATTCAACCCTAACCTATGGTTAGGTTTTATACTTGACAACGATCATTTTATCCTCAAATTATGTGGTACTATTTGAGCATGACTAGTAATGTCACACTATGGGGATGGATCAAATCACTTTGTGAAATTTGTCTCTCTCCCGGATCAAAGAGTTTGGTAAACTTAACTTATCCTTCTGCATACTATACACTGTTAAAGAGTTTGATTATCTGGTAATACTAAGTAAGGGAATCATGAAAAACACAATACCTTAGTTACTCTTCATATTGATCTCACACTTGTCTTAGTTTAGGATCAATTTTCATAGTTGTCACAACCCCTCCCCATCCCTTTTGGGGAGATAAGTAGGTTAATCCACTCGAATTACGTTAAATTCTTCTGAGTCTACCATATTCCCTATGGGTTCGACCCTAACCTTGGTTGGGTTACATATCTTGACAATGACTATTGTAGCCTTAAAAAATAAGGTGTAGCTTGGGAAACATACATACATAAAGTAAATAAGCAATCATAAAAGTAAGCAAGCCGAACATAACATCGTAAGAGTTGAATGTTTTACTTTTAGGGGAATTACATCATCTTTAGTCCAACACATGCCTATACACACTTGATCTTGCTGGATACCAAAACATGTTACTAGCTCACCCTCAAGGCAAGAAAGCACAGAGTCTTAGAAACATCAACATAAGCAAGAAAAATAAGGGCTTGTTCCTGAAGCATGGGAATTCGCCGATCTTCAATAGGAAATATCAAAAACTAGCCATGTAAATAAAAAGTAATAACGTCGTCTGTCCTTACATGGTGATATCATATAGGGAAGAGTAGTTAGTACATTAGAATGTACTAAGTATGTAAGCATATAATATGTCAATGGTCATTATACGTAATAGGACTATGCATAGACATTGCAATAGAATACGAACAAGATATGCCCAAATTAATGCACCTTTAAAATAATATGTGAAAGCATCATAAAATATTTCATAGCCTAATAGACTTACATATGAGGTAATAAGACCATAAACAATAATAAGACCATTCATACTATTACATGGAATTCCAATATTCCCTCTGTATCGAGTAAAAGAGCAGTCTACTATGCCATGGTAGACCCAACCATCAACCTATAGACTCTATCCTAGAATGGGAAGAATACATTATTTTGACCCCACCCTTGAGTCTTTATCCTAGAATGGTGAGTGACACATTAAAAAGATTTATAGATCGATAAGCACACCTTATAGGCATATAGATATCAACATCATCCTATGATTACACGTAGTTATGGGACAATGAAAACTACCAATATCCTCTAGTTGCTAAGTCATATTCCATGAAAAGCATAATCGTGTATATACATAGACATTATCATGATTTATACATTATCAAAATCATACTTTCATAGTTTGTAAAATAGATATCATGACATCATCATATCATAGGAGTAGTTAATCTACATAAATTTGCATATAGTGTGTATATACTCGCCATCTAATCATCATTTGATAAATATTAGGGTCTTAGGTCATCCTCATCATTAGATCGACCTCATCATCATCATCATAAAATCAAACTTTCATACTTATAATCATAGGCATAAGATCATAACTTTACCATACGAAAATTAGAACCACGTGCGCGTCATGAGAAATTGATCTAAAATTATGCAATAAGATGAGAATCTTGTAGGAATCATGCAATTTAAATCATATTGAATCATTTGTAAATAAACCCACATCAATTTCATAAAGCCTAATTATCATATACTTGCAATCACTCTTGGAAAAATCATCACTTTCATGTAATCGGCATGAATCCACATTAGGATTGATCAATAGACATAGCATCAATTGTAGTTGAAGAAATTAAGTAGAAGTAAAGAAGAGCCATACAATTTACATAGTTTAAAATAGGTAGAAATTAGGAATTTAGAAGGAGCTCCATAAAAGAAAGGATTCTATCGATGAGATTCACATACTTTGAATAGTAGCCTTAGAATTTGAAGAGAAAGTGAAGAGCTTGAGCTGATCGTCAATGAAGATCCTTACTTCTGAGAGAATAAATCTTTTAAGAGTAGTTGTAGAGATAATTTTTTTTTAATGAGTGATTTGTTGAAGAAAGGTGTCAAGTTGGGGATTAAGGGCTTTTTTATAGAGTGGGTTTTTTCGTAAAAACTATCCAAATTCATTCTAGGTCAGTTAGGAATAAGTTTCAAATGATCTCATTAAAATCGGAATTGTTTGAAAAAATTTGAATTTTCATAAAGCATAGGC
>JAABOM020062620.1:0-10141 GCA_011800125.2 Solanum clarkiae | reverse complement strand
CTTCTTATTCTATTCACCACGGGTCTACTAAGATGTATAGGGATTTGAGAGTGGTGTATTGGTATGGAGGCATAAAGAGGGAACATTGCCAAACTTCGTTCTGGTTGTCATCGTTGTCGACAAGTTAATGTCGAACATCAAAGGTCGGGTGGCCTAACCTAAGACATGGAGATTCCTACTTGGAAGTAGGAGGTGATTAATATAGATTTTGTGGTTGGGTTGTCCAAGACTAGAAGGGGTTGATTCCATTTGGGTTGCGATTGATAGGATGAAAAATTAGCTCACTTTTTATCAGTTAAGACTATTTATGGTGTCGAATAGTATGCTAAATTGTACATTCATGAATTGATGAGATTGTATGGGGTGTCCTTTCCTATTATATCAGATCACGGTGCTCAATTCACTTCACTTTTGGAGGTCTTTTGAAAGGGCCCTTGGTACAAGAGTTAAACTTAGTATGGCCTTTCGCTCTCTAGCGGATGGCCAAGTTGAAAGAACTATCCAAACATTTGAGAATATGTTTAGAGATTTTATTTTGGAGTGATCATCTTCCACTAATCGAGTTTTCCTATAACAATAGCTATCGTTCTAGTATTGGTAAGGCTCCTTTTGAGGGTCTCTATGGTAGGCATTATAGATTACTGGTTGGGTGGTTTGAAGTGGGAGAGACGGCCTTGTTGGGTCTGGATCTGGTTATTAATGATATGGAGAAGGTAAGGTTGATTAGGGAAGGGTTGCAGACAGCCCAAAGTCGTCAAAGGTCCTATGTCTAAGTGAGAAGAAGAGAGCTTGAATTCAAAGTTTGTAATTGAGGCTAATTGAAGGTTTCACTCATTAAAAGTGCGTTTTTCCCTAGTAAAGAGGGAAATTAATTCATGGTTTGTGAGTCTACGTATAGTATTGAGGATGGTTAGTGAGATTGCATACCAATAGGGTGACAATGGAGGTGTTATTGTGTTGATGGTTCTAAATCTTCATTGGTTGGTGAGGTAAAAACTACGCAAGATCTTGATCCCGCTTTGTTGGAATTGAAGGCATTGGTAAAAGATGGTAAGGTGGAGGTTTTCTCCCAAGGGCGAGATATTGGGCTTAGGTTCCAAGGTAGGTTATGTGTGCCTTGTGTTGATAGCTTGAAGGAAAAGATTCTTGATGAGGCTCATAGTGCTTCTTATTCTATTCACCACGGGTCTACTAAGATGTATAGGGATTTGAGAGTGGTGTATTGGTATGGAGGCATAAAGAGGGAACATTGCCAAACTTCGTTCTGGTTGTCATCGTTGTCGACAAGTTAATGTCGAACATCAAAGGTCGGGTGGCCTAACCTAAGACATGGAGATTCCTACTTGGAAGTAGGAGGTGATTAATATAGATTTTGTGGTTGGGTTGTCCAAGACTAGAAGGGGTTGATTCCATTTGGGTTGCGATTGATAGGATGAAAAATTAGCTCACTTTTTATCAGTTAAGACTATTTATGGTGTCGAATAGTATGCTAAATTGTACATTCATGAATTGATGAGATTGTATGGGGTGTCCTTTCCTATTATATCAGATCACGGTGCTCAATTCACTTCACTTTTGGAGGTCTTTTGAAAGGGCCCTTGGTACAAGAGTTAAACTTAGTATGGCCTTTCGCTCTCTAGCGGATGGCCAAGTTGAAAGAACTATCCAAACATTTGAGAATATGTTTAGAGATTTTATTTTGGAGTGATCATCTTCCACTAATCGAGTTTTCCTATAACAATAGCTATCGTTCTAGTATTGGTAAGGCTCCTTTTGAGGGTCTCTATGGTAGGCATTATAGATTACTGGTTGGGTGGTTTGAAGTGGGAGAGACGGCCTTGTTGGGTCTGGATCTGGTTATTAATGATATGGAGAAGGTAAGGTTGATTAGGGAAGGGTTGCAGACAGCCCAAAGTCGTCAAAGGTCCTATGTCTAAGTGAGAAGAAGAGAGCTTGAATTCAAAGTTTGTAATTGAGGCTAATTGAAGGTTTCACTCATTAAAAGTGCGTTTTTCCCTAGTAAAGAGGGAAATTAATTCATGGTTTGTGAGTCTACGTATAGTATTGAGGATGGTTAGTGAGATTGCATACGAATAGGAAGTGTCTATGGATACGGATATGGTTCATCCGGTTCTTCATGTTTCTAGGATTGAGGAGGTGTGTTGGTGATTCATGTGTTATAGGACTCTTGAGGTTGCGGATGTTGTGGAGGTTGAGTCGACTTATGAGGAGGTCTGGTGGAGAAGTTGGGTGGATATGAGGAAAGGTTGATTTGTGAGGGCGTAGTGTTTATCAAGGCCCATTGGGAGAATCGTCAAGTCAATAGTATCTCTCGGGGGCCGGAGTGGGCATGGAGGAGCAATATTCATACCTCTTTCATTCTATTCAATCTTATGATAAAATGTCAAGTCCTTTTATAAATTTCAAGTCTTATGTTTTAACCCCTATGTCATTGCATGCATTCATGATTATGTTGAGAAAGATCATGGTAATTTTAACACTTATGTTGAGATTTTGAAAATAGTGTTTTAAGTGGTTGTTGCATTCTTTTGAGGCTGATATTTTTATGATTACTCTTCTCTTGTACATTTCTTTGAAATTCAAGGACGAATATTCCTAAGAGGGAGATACTGTAACGACCCCAAAAAGTGCCCGAAAATATGCCTTGGAAGTGCACGGAATCGTAATTTTCATATATCTCAAAATTCATGCACAATATCAAAAGTTTGACTTCATATTCTTGTTCAGAGGGTCAATTTGAGTAGGAGATGGATCTAACGCCGATTTTCAAGCAACCATAGAGAATTTCGAAATTTCAAAGTTTGAAGAAAATAGTGGGTCGTGCGCCAGTGTGATTTTCCAATGTAATTTTTTTCAGCTTTTCTATCTCAGTCCAAAGCTTTTGGGTATTGGGCCCAAGCCTTCTCATACGTGAAAATACATATACTTAGTCATTTTTCACCTTCATATCATTCAAAAATTTTTCCAATACTCACTCAAACACTTAGTCTTATATTTCTCTCAAAATTCAAGTGCCAAAACCCTCTTTGGATATTGAGGAAATCAAACAAGCTTCAAGTCTTCATCTCCAACCTTCAACAAGTTCATCTCCAGAGCTAAGGTATGTGGGTTTCTTTCATGGGTTCCTTTTACCCATGATGCCCAAGCTTCCTTTTTCTTATAAATTGCGTGATTTAAAGTTGATTTACTCATAGGTATATATTATGAAAATCACTGCACACTATGTTGGGGTCTATGAAATTATGACTATTTTACTATGTTTTGGAGTATAAATCTAAGATCTAATGTGAGATTTGATGAAAGGTTTTGATGTATATTGCTTGAGAGTGTTACAAGAATCTATTGATGGTTTTACATTGGATTTACTTGCATGTTTTCACTCTTGAATTGCATGGTTTTGCACTAGCACTATACCCTCTAAGTGTTTGATAAAATGTCCGGTTATAATTCTTGAGGAATTGAAGGTCTTATGCATGTCTTATGAGTTGAATGACTATATGATGATGGAGTGATGATGAAATGATGATGAAAGGGAAAGGATGTATATGATGATAAAAGGAGTGCATATATATATATATATTGTTATCTTTATAGTGTTGGGGATGATCAAGGCTGGCTCTGAGGGTTGTAGGCCTGGGTAACCTTGTTGAGGGATTGGTACCTCGATCGCTAGCTCGAGGGGTGGTAGGCCCAAGTAACCTTGTTAGGGGTTGGTACGCATCAACCTTGTTAGGGGTTTGTACCCTTCAATCTTGTTGAGGGGTTTGTACTCCATCAACCTCATGAAGGGGTTCGTACCTCATGCGCCTCTCCAAGGAGGTGGTAGGCCTTGGATTGCACTATAATGGTCACTCCTTACACTCGTATTATGTTCTATATAAGCATGATTTTACTTCAAGCATCATTCATACATGTCATATTACTGTATGCTAATCATTGCCTGCGCTTATGCATTTTGATTATGAACTTATCTCTTGTTGCATTGCATCATACATACTCAGTACGTTCAAACGTACTAACGCATACTCTATGCCTATATGATATCACCATATAGTGACTGGAGATCCTGTTGATTCTCCTCATGGCTTGATGGATTTTTCAAGTTAGCTTATGGTGAGTCCTCAAGTCTGGGGACAATATCTATCTTATCTCAAGCTTATGTTTAGACTATGTCTTGTATGTTTGGATTATCTATTGTCATTATTATGAGGGTGACCCAGATTGCTTGTCTTGGCCCCTGCTAAGTATCTAAGGTTTAGAGGTGTTGTTGGACATGTTATATATCAATGTTATGAGCCTTGACTCTCTTGTTTCTTGATGTTATGATGTGGGAGTTACCCCTAATTCCAACTCCCTTGTTTATGCTTATCTCTTATTGTCATTTTAATTACTTCCGCAACCAAGGATGTGCAATTATATGCTATGAGGCTTGTTTGGAGTTCCTTCGGATTCTCCATTCGCCGTCACGTCAAGGCCCTAGGCTTGGATCGTGACAACAAAATTATAAAGTCTTATTTAGTTTTTGAATTCCCTACCCAGTCAAAATCATAAAAACAAAATGTAGGAAGTAACATATTTTATAAATTCCTCAAATATTATTTTATTTGTTTAGTAAATGTACTTAGATTAAAATTTAAAAATTATTTCATTTATGATAAATCAAAACTCATTTTATCTATATAGACAATAGAAAACAAGAGAGAAGTGAAACCTAAGTATATAGACGCATGCACCCACATACATATATATTTAAATAAAATTTATAATAAAATATATTAAAAATTGATCTATGTATAATATAAAAAAAAAAAAATTACAGATATGGTGATTTAAAAGATTAAGGGTAAAATAGATGTGTCGCAGGATAAAAAGGGCGAATGTCTACTGGTCAATGTTGAGGAGTGAATTTTTTTACGGCAAAACTGTGGAAGAAAAGTAATTTTCACCACTTAATTTAATTATCATCAAGATATATTAATAAATGAGAATTTTTCTTAGAAAAAATTGATTGATTAGTGTTTTATCGAAAAATTGAAATACAGCAATTGAAATATGTGACTGACAAAAAGATCAATGAATTTTTTAAAAAAAAAAATCAATAAAACAGACAAAGATCTAACCAATAAAAAATAATTTTAGCTAGTTTGATTTTCTTTCAATTCAAACTGAATCATTAATACCCTTAACGGACAATATACACGACCCAACAATTGGTCTAGAGAATGGGGTGGAGACCTGGAGTGGAAATGCTTGTTCTTCATATTAGTTTTTTTTTCTATGCAAATTACTCCATTTTTAAGTGAATTTAATCCATTGCTATTTTGAAAATCATTTTTTCAAATATTTCTTCACTCTTCCAAACTTTGTTTTTATAATTTTTTGGTTGTAGAAAAAGTGGAGAAACAGATAGAGCATAGAGTTTTCATTAAATATATGCTCTCAAAGTTGAGTAAGCATGTGGCATGTTTGCCACGCAATTCAAAAATATTGAAGAAATTTAAACCACCTTTACCATCACATTAAAAGAAATTTAATATGCAAACTTATATCAGTATTCATAATTTTTTAATTTAAAATTAACAATTCAAACTTCTTTTCACGATATTTATTAAATTTGTCCTGAAATTACCAAGCGATTTTTCAATAGCTTGTCGCTTGGTTTAGCAACATTGCAAACTAATCTCCTTTATTATATTTATTACTCCTATGGTATTTTTATATTATCATTTGCTTCCTTTTAAGTCTATCTTTTTTCTCCTTTTTCTTTTCTCTTTTTTTCATGTCTAGTTTATTCTACTTTTGGGGCTTGTTATTTTTCTGACGAGAGGTCTTCCGGAAACAGCCTCTCTATCTCAATGCGGAAGTGGTAAGGTCTGCGTACATTCTACCCTCCTCAGACCCCACTTGTGGGATTCCACTGTGTATGTTGTTGTTTTATTTATTCTATTTTTCACAATTCTTCAATTTAAAATTCATGAATAGTAATTATATACAACAACATACTCAGTGGAATCCCACTAGTGGGGTTTGGGGAGGGTGAAATGTACGCAGATCTTACAACTACCTCACAGAGATAGACTAGTTATTTTCAAGGAGCCCTCGCTATAAAACTCATAAGCATTATAAACTAGATATGGAGAAAAATGGTAAAGAAAAAGGAAGAACAAGTAATAATGAAAAGCACATGATAGCATGTAATCGGGAATGTTGCTTATGAATTGAAGTTGCCTTCTAAGTTAGCTGTGATTATCCAGTCTTCCATGTCTTGATGTTGAATAAATGCTTTGGAGATCCTTCATTGGTAATCCTTGTTGATAGTATTGGAGTGAAAGATAGCATATCCTATGAGGAGATCCCGACCAAATTCTTAATCATCAAGTTTGCAAATTAAAGACCAAAGAGATAGCCTTAGCCAAAGTCCCGTGGAGAAATCAATTTGTTGAGGAAGACGCATGAGAAGCTGACGAATATATGAAAGTCAAATACCTGCATCTTTTCGTGTCTGCTGATGATAATGTTGAAGGTAATATCCTTACCCTCGATTTGAATTAATTTATCTATCCTAAAGCTCGGAAACAGCCTCTCTACTTCCAGGAAGTAGCGGCAAGGTCTGCGTACAATCTGCCCTCCCCAGACCCCACTTGTGGGATTTTACTGGGTATGTTGTTGTTGTTTATCTATCCTAAAGTTTGTTGTTCATTGTCTAGAGAGTTTGATTGGTTATTGAAATGAGTCTCGATTATTATTTGTGGCTCGAGTCCATCTCTATTTACTCTTCATTTGAGGATAAATGATTTCAAGGGAGAGATAATGTTACACCTTAGAAAATTATCAAAATACCCCTATATGAGACATTATCCGCATAACGCATCATCCCAAACTCTTTTGGCAAATCCAAGTCTAGAATTATGATCAGTGCAAAAGATTTAGTGGGAAAGTGATCTCAATCAAATTTTAGATCAATCAAAGCAAAAGATAATTTTTTAGGGTAACTTGCGATTCCAGCAAGGCCCGCTACACCTCTGCATTGCGGAGATGCCCCCAAATAGGTCATTTCTACACTTTACACATAAAACTCATTCCACAAGTGTGATTTATGTGTCATGTAAGAAAATGAACTATGACGGAACAAGTTCGCGATGCAGACCCGCTCTATCACGGTTCAGACTTTTCTTATCAGTTGAACTTCTAATAAGGGGCATTTCAGACTTTTACTCACCCCTCCTACACTTAATCATGACTGATATACGTCATTTTTGGCCTAAAAAAAGGTTCCTAAACCTATTCCTAAGTCTTTTACGCTAATATTTATTAAAGATTTAGGCTAAAAAGAGGATAAAGGGGCTAAGGTTTAAGGAATTCAAGCCAATTCTTGCAAGGAAGATTGTTTATCTTCATCCCACGTATGTAAGGCCAAAGTAAAGCATGAAATTGTTTCTTACGATATGCCTCTATTGATGATAATAGAAAGATTGTGAAAGTATTGAGTCTCTATGCATGCTTCTTTGAAGGTTTTTTTATAAATTATATATTCTATGTATTTTTATATGATTAATGATCATCATGAACTTAATTTACTAACAAATATTTTTACATAAGCTATTTCATAAACCTTAGATAGTATTTAATAAAAGATTGCATCAATGATTCTAGAGATTGAGTCTAGAGCCTTGATAGTATGAACATGATTATGATTGTACTGTGAGAATAATAACTATAATGTTGATAGAACTTAATAGTCCTGAGAGTCTTCATAATTGAATTCAAATGATTGGTGTAAATTGATAGACCTATTAAATGATTGTTTAATCCACTCTTGACAGGTTAATGGGATTGATAGATTGATTGACTTGATAGAATTAATAAATTGATAGAGTCTATGTGAGACTTATTAAGTGGATTGATTGTTTTATGAGCATTGAGTCTTGAGAAGAGTATCGAGCATCAAATTGAGTAAGAGTAAGTCTAACTCAAACTCAATAACTACGTCACCAAACGTAGGAGTAGATTGACTCCATTAAAGTCGAAATGCTTCCCTATTTTTAATGTCCTGAATTAATAGGATTTGATTGATTGTTTGATCCATAATTGATTGATTCATCCTTTACCCTGGCAAAGCATTGGATGGATGTGACAATGACGTCAGTTCATTGTACGATCACCGATTCATAACTGATTATTGTCGAATTAGAGAAACTCCTAAATAAGTCTTGATAATACTCTGATTGGATTGTATTAGATTGAATTGGATTGTACATGATTGGTTATTTTCTAAACTATATTCTTACTTTAAACTTTTGACATCCTGGTTGAGTTTCTTACTTCTTACCTGAATATCTATGTTGATGTTATTCTACTTTGATACTAGTTTCATTCTACCATTTACATACCCATATATTCCATGTACTGATTAGGCTTGTATCATTTAATGATGCAGAGATAGGTATTAGAGATCCTCAACAAGCGTTTCATTGAAGATCTATTCTAGATATCAGTTGAGTGGTGAGTCCTTCCTACTTTTGGAGGATGCACACTATTTATTTCATCTAGCTTTTAGAGTTAGACTTTGTATTGCTTATAGTTTTTTAAGGTGGTCATAAACCTATCATTGGGACTATTAAACAATTTGATAGAGGCTTCATAGACTAGAGAGTGATTGGTTTGATTTAGATATTGTTTGGGCTAGCTTCTTTCCCACTAGCCTTATTGATTTGATTTGACTACCTCCAATTGAGATTGGCCACCTTGTTGTTTTTTAATATTCCGCTTACATGTTAGTTATGATTAACTATAAATGTGATAAAGGAAAATGATTCCCTTAGGGACTAGCAATAGTCTCTGAATGTCGGCCACATCAAGGGTACCCTCCCGGGGCATGATATCTATTTTTTAGAAAACTCTTCTTTTTTTTTATAACTTTAAAATACTTTTATTTTAACTAAGAATAATGCGCAACATATGACAATGTAAATCCTTCAATTCGCTAAACTAGGGTTCATGCGAAAAGTAAATATGAACAACAATCAAGAACTTAAATAATGTAACTGACCATAAATTCAACAATTTATATTTTAAATAATAAAAAAGGACTCAAGTTTTAAGAAAGATTTGGTTAAAACCCTTGGTCAAAGTCTTACTAACTACAATTAGGTATACGGCGTGAGGACGAACTTAGTCCATCACTTTGAGTAGCCTTACATACCTAGAAGAATGAAATTCTTGAAGAACTTTGAAGAAGTTTATTGAAAACCCTAACTTTTCTCCTCTTGAAATCTTGTTCGATCTTGAGAATATGTTTGAGCATGGTGAGGTTAAATTGCAACGCTTAAGGACCTTATTAGGTGTAAAACTATCAAGTTTAAAATAGCCCTTCTTCTAAGTCATCTACAGGGAAATCTATGGATCATAGAAGCCCATCCGTAGAAACTAGGCTCAATTTTGGGGTCCTGGACTTCTCTTTACGAACGCAAACTACGACCCGTAATTGGGTCCATATACTTTGGGACTTAAACATTGACTTGTAGGACCTTTTTTACGAGTTGGAAGTATGGGTCATCAACCCATCTACGACCCGTAATTCAGGGTTCTTAGATGGTGACCCAGAAAACTTTGCTCTGACAATCTTCACTAAAACGACCATAACTTTTTACTCCAAACTCAAAATAAGGTAATCTTAGTGGCGTTGGAAAGAGGATTCATAGACATTTAATTAGATTTGTCATGGGCCACTAAATTCTTTGTATGCTGAGAGTTATGGTCATTTAAAATTGATCCTTATGTAATCTAATGCGAAAAACATAATTAATAGGGAGGTTTTAAACTCAACTAAGTACTAGAGGGCCTCTTGTAACTCTAAGCCACTTTCAAATATATAGGAATAAACCTTAAAACATAAGGACAAGTAAGAGCTCACTAGGTTCAAGCTTATATGTTTACGACAGAAAAAAATTACATCCTAAGAACCGAGTTGTGAGGTGTTACACTAAACTTGCTAAGTGGATTTTCAATACCTTGTCACTTGACTTAACCACATTACAAACTATTATTATTATTATTATTATTATTATTATTATTATTATTATTATTATTATTATTATTATTATTATTATTATAGCTTTTT
>JAABOM020062619.1:0-10142 GCA_011800125.2 Solanum clarkiae | reverse complement strand
GAATTTAATTATTTCAACAAATTTATAAAAAAAACTAAATTGTATGAAATACACATGCAATACACATGTTAAAAAACTATTTTTTTTTTTTTTAAAAAAAAACACAGTCATCCCTTGATTGTATTTAGCGATAGAAGGTTGAAAAACATATTAAGATGGCAAGAAGATTTTACCTTGCTAGAATAGTAAAATTGTTGTAAGTAGTTTCCAATTGAGTTATAATCATCAACCATATATACATGTAAGGAAGATTTTCATGAAATAGATATTCCATGTTGAGGTTACAACCCCAGATCCTTTTAAAATTAGGAAAACAAGTCACATTTTCTTGCACTTCGATCTATGTTGCTTAGATTTTCTTGCATTTCAAGCTATGTTGCTCGAACTCTTCAAAATGATAGTAGGTGCATGTCGAATCCTCCAAGAATACTGTATTTTTGAAAATTTGATCTGATATAGGTGCGACAACATTTTTAGAAAGTTCAAGCAAATTAGATTCCAAGAGTTCAACTAAATTCCTAGCTTTAGTCAAATAGTCTCGTTTTAGATTTAAATGTTCAGTTACATTTTAAGTAGCTCTGTTGTGTACTTTCTTGCATTCCAAGTGTTACATATTTTCTTGAAGATGACTTACAAAATCACTCATATTTTATAGAATTCCAAGTGTTGCATCATACTTTATTGCATTCCAAATGTTACATTAGACCACAATAGCTTTGCTGTGTATTTCTAATTTCACTTTATAAGATCTCGTCATTTTTTTCAAGGATTTGATTTTGATGATTTATTTTTTAAGTGATTGAACATGTTGGGGTTAGTTAGTATGTACTTCAATTTTTTCTTTCAAAAAATTACTGAGTTATCAAATATGAAATTAATTAGTCCAAGTATTCCTTATGTGTAAAAAGGAAAGAAACAATTATTATAATACTAATTACGACAGCCATTCAAGGTTGTTATAGTATTACATGAAAATATTCAGTTAATTTTTGTACATGACGAACTCTATAGTACACATAATGTGAATTTGAATGTTCATAAAAAGAGTTTTTTTTTTTAAATCAAATTTCGGGTCAGTGACTCGGTTTTATTTCATTCCAAAAGCAAATGGGCTCTAAAGAAGCCCACAACAAACAAGGTCCAGTAAAAGGATTTTAAAGGTCGGTCACTATATCAGATGTGTATACAATAAAAGGAAACCCTGAACAATTTCTATTTGATCCCACTCCTTCACTTTCATCTGTCCGCCGTATTCGATGCTCCTATGACTCCGACCAAGAGATTCCTCTTCCTATGTTTCTTGGTAACCAACTTCCTCCATATTCATCTTGCATAGAATAAAATATTCACCTATTAAAGATAAAATGTTGGCCCTTCTCTCATTTAGCTTCACCAATCTACGGAGCACTAAGCTTGTTATTTTTTGTTTAGGTGTTGTCTCCAGTGAAAAATCCTCATTAGAAGAGTCAATTATCGTGTCTCTCATACCAGTCCATGTGAGTTATGTCTATATACCCTCCTCTAATTTGTTGTACTTCTCTTTCTCTTTTGATCGTATTTTTGTGGTCAGAAATCCTAATGGAGAAAACTGGTTGGTCGCGTGGATTTTTACATGGTCTAAATGTGAATGCATACTCTGATTCCCTATTTGGCCATGACTCTTCCCTTTTTTCTTGTTTTGTAATATTTTTTGAGAGTTGATTAGCTTAGGTTTAGCTAGGATTTGCACAGTACTTTCTTTTGGCCATCTACTGTGTTTTTAATATATGTTCTATGCAAACTCGTGGGCTATGTAATTAGCTTTGAATCTGCTGCCTAATATTTATGCTGCTCCCTATCCTTAATGGTATTGAATGGATTTCATTCTTATCCATGTTTAAAATTTCTCTTTCTATACAAGGAAGATCATTCAATGACCTTAATATATGTTTTTCCTTACTGTCAATTGTTTTATTAGCTATATAGTCTTCTAATTGGTTTAGCTTCTCTAAATAAACGTTCAAATTGTATGCCTCTATCTTCCATTAGCAGTAGGATCTCTTCCACCAATTCCACTATCTCCCATGGAATTTTTCATACTTTTTGAAGTATGTTCCTCAGACTTCATGAATCAATTTCGAACAAAATATCCTCAAAACCTTGTGACTCACAAAAATTAGAGCTTCCCTGATGGCTTTGGCTTCAGCAAATGAGTTGGTTATCTCCCCCATGTAGTTGGATTTAACATATATAAGATTTCCCTATTTATCGCTTATGCAAATTCCATAGCAGCTCTTGGCAAGATTCACTTTACTTGCACCATCTGTGCTACATTCTACCCAACCTGGATATGGAGCCTTCTATCTTATGATGCTAATTTTAAATTAGATCTATACCTTTATAGCATATCAAAACACTCTATCCAAAAACATAGGAACCTTTATATAAAAAGAATCAAATTATACCATTATGTGCAATTAAAATTAGTCGTGCACTATTTTTCCAACTTCACAATAATAACTCATAATTTTTAAAAACATAACTGGACATATAAATAGTGTCACGACCCAAACTAGGGACTAGATGTGACACAGTACATAGGAAACCCGAAGGAAGCTCAAGCAAGCCTCTCTTAACATATCATTACACATCTTTTGCCGTGGAAGCAATTAAACAATAATAAAAGAGTAGAAATAAGGGCATAAGGGCTAAGGGAAAACCTTCGTTTCATAAAACATCAAGAGAGTTGAAGCAAACCAAGCTTATAGCATCATTACATGCTTGTCCAACGACACCTCTAAACATAGAACTTAGCAAGGGCCAAGACAAGCAACCGGACTCACCGTTATAATAATAATAGATAATCCAAATATACAAGATATTGTCTAAACATAAGGGTGAGAGATGATAGATATTGTCCCTGGACATGAGGACTCACCAAAAGCTAACTTGAACAATCCGTCTAGCCATGTGGAGGATAATCAATTAAGAGCTTCGGCTCCTACATGGTGATATCATGTAGACATAGAATGTTCGTTAGTATGTTCGAATGTACTAAGTATGTAGGATGTAATGCAACAAGAGATAAGCAATACAATCAAAATGCGTAACATACGCAACGAAATAAGCATGTAGAAATATGGCATGCATGGAAGACGCTTGAAGTAAATCCTGCTTCTATAGGACAAAATACATGTGCAAGAAGAGACCATCATTATAGAGTTCATAGTCTATTGAGGTACCAACCCTTCAATTGGTTGGTGGATCATCTCACCCTACCACCCATAGTGATTAAGGTACATCTCCTCGACCCGGTAATCAAGGTACAAACCCCTTGATTGGTTGTAGATCATCGCCCCCTATCACCCATAGTGATTGCGGTACAAACTCCTCAACCCAGTTATCAAGGTACAAACCTCTTGATTGGTTGGTGGATCATCGCACCCTACCACCCATGGTGATTAAGGTATAAACCCCTCAACCCGATTATCAAGGTACAAACCCCTTGATTGGTTGCCCAGACTCACAACCCCCCGAGAGGGGCATGGTGAATTCCCAACACCATATAGGAGAATATCATATACATGCATCCCTTTCATCATCTTAAATTCATTCATCTCATGAGACATGCATTAGACCTTCAATTCTTCAAGAAATGATAATCGGACATTTTATCAAACACTTGGTGGGTGTGCAATGCTACTGTAAAATGATTCAAGTAAAGAGTGAAATCATGCAAGAAGTCGTGAAGTAAATCATTCCACCAATACTTGGTAACACCATCATGCGATATACATCAAAACTCATCATCAAATCTCAAGTTAGATATAAGATTCATAACTCAAAACATGCATAAACAGTTATACTTTTACAAAACCCCAACATAGTTCATAGTCAAATACATAATAGGAAAAACTTATATGCAAAATCAACTTAGAAATATGTATTTTAGGTAAAAATGGAGCTTGAGCACCATGGGTGAAAGGACGCAATGGTTGAAACCCGCATACCTTGATTCTAGGGATATCCTTGAAGAAGATTTCAATGGAGACTTGAAGCTTGGATGGATTTCGTAAGATTCAGAAGACACTTGGACACTTGAATTTTGAGAAAAATATTAGTATAAGTGTTTGAGAGAGTATTGGGGAATGTCTTGTATGATACGAAAGGAAAATATGGCTAAGTATAGGCATTTTCATGCATGGAAAGACTTAGGCCCAAGACCCAAAAGCCTTGGAATGACATAAAGTTCACTGGTAAGAAAATGCACATGTCCGCATCTTGTCCATGATGCGGACCTATCGTGGAGGCAAATTTACACTGGTCCGTGATGGCTGCATGTCGCGATACTATTGCGGATCACTACTCTTTTGCGTAAACTTGGGAAAATCAAATTTAACTGTGGTTGCTCTAAAATCAGGGTTAGACTCATTCCCTACTCAATTTTTCCCCCTGATCAAGCATATGAAGTAGGATTTTTGATATCGCACACGGGTTTTGAGATATATGGAAATTACTATTCTGGGCACTTCCAAGGCAGATTTTTGGGCACTTTGGGGTCGTTTTAATATCTGTCCCTTGGGTACATTCGTCCCCGAATGTCAAAGAAAGGTGTATCAGAGATGTAAACAAGATAATTTCAGCCCACATAAGGATGCAACAATGCACTTAAACATCGTTTCAAAAATCTCAACATAAGCTTAAAATCATCATAAACTTGTCAACATAAACATGAATGCATGCAAATGACATGAGGCTAAAACATAAGATTTGGAATCATAAAAGGGAAGGAATTGACGTGTTAGCACAAGCTTGAATAGAATGAAAGAGGTACGAATATTGCTTCTCCATGCCTGCTCCAGCTCCCCGAGAGACTATCGACATGATAATTCTTCCAAAGGGACTTGATGAATACTATATCCTTATTAATTAACTTTTTCCATCTATTCATCCCATATCTCCACCAACATCATCTCCTAAGCAATGTTATCTCCACAACACCCACAACCTCAAAGTATTCTATAGCACTAGAGTCACCAACACATCCCCTCAATCTAGAAGCAAGAAGAACCGGACGAACCCTATTCATATCCATAGGCAATTACCATTCGCATGCAACCTTACTAATCCTCCTCAAGATTCTACAAGGAATCACAAACCTTAAACTCAGTTCCCTCTCTTGCCAAACTCGACCATACTCTTCATGGGTGAAACCTTCGAATAGACTCGATCAACGACTTTGAATTCAAGATCCCTTCTCCTCACATTGGCATAGGACTTTTGGCAACTTTTCACTGTTTCCAACCTTTCCCAAACCAATCTCACCTTCTCCATAGCCTCCATAACTAGATCCGGACCCAACAAGGCCATTTATCCCACTTAAAACCACCCAATTAGTGGTCTACAACACAAACACCAATACTAGAATGATAGCTATTACTAACCTCATCCAAAACCCTCTTTCTCAAGTCATCAACACTTTGCACACATAACCTACCTTGGTACCTAAGGGCACCATCTCCTCCTTTGTAGAAAACCTCCACCTTGCCAATGCTCACCAAAGCCTTCAATCTTAACAAGGAGGGACCAAGATCTTGTTTTTCTCCTACCTCATCAACCAAAGAAGATTTTTGAACCACCAACAGCCACAATACTAAAATGGTCAACCCCATCCAACTTAACCCTAAATCTAGCCAACCGATGAACCTCCCTAGTCACCCCTTTGCTACCACCATCAACATGAACTAGGTTACCCATGGACACCCTACTCAAAGCACCGACCACAATATTAGTCTTATCCAGATGATAATGCATACTCATATCATAGTACTTAAGAAGTTCTAACCACCTTCTTGGTCTCAAGTTAAGATCCCTCTTGGTGAGCACATATTGGAGACTCTTATGATCGGTAAACACATTAACATACACCCCATACAAATAATGATGTCAAATTTTTGAAGCAAATACCTCGGCAACCAACTCAAGGTCATCGATATGATAATACTCCTCATGCATCTCAAATTGTCTAAAAGTATATGCTATCACCTTTCTATTTGCATCAATACACAAGCCAACCCAATCTGGAAGGCATCACAATACACTACAAACCATTCCAGCCCTTCTGGTAGAGAAAACATAGGAGTGGAGACAGGTATATCCTTCAAGGTTTAGAAACCCTTTTCATACTCATTGGTACACACAAACCTAGCCTTTTTTTGAGTCAACTTAGTCATGGGAGAAGCAATAGAAGAGTATCCATTCAAAAACCTCTGGTAGTAACCTGCTAAGCCTAAGAGACCCTTAATGTCCGAGGGAGTCAAAGGTCTAGGCCAGTTTCTAGTCACATCCGTCTCCTTAGGATCCACCTTAATACCATCCCCCAGCACCATATGACCTAGAAATGTACTCCGTCAACCAAAATTCACGCTTCTTATACTTAGCATACAACTTCTCTCCCCTCAATCATTGTAGAACTACCCTCAAATGGTTCACAAGCTCAAAATAAATCAATACGTCATCACTAGAGACCACCACAAACATAAAAAAGTAGGGATTAAAGACCCTATTCATGGAACCTATGGATATAACTGGTGCATAAATCAAACCAAAAGACACCACCCCAAATATAAATATCGAAAAGGACATTTACTAACTCATTGATCACCAAAAACAACTCGATAGAAATAACTTAGGTTCAACACCCCTAACTCTTACAAGATGATAATTGCAACCCTTAGAGATCAATTGTACCTTAAGACAAGAAATGGACTTATCCCTGCACAATCACATTACAAGCCCCCACTCAAAGATGAGTTTATTAGGGAATTGGAATCCAACCCGACGGGTCCTACAATCAAAGAAGACACAACACCTTATGCAGCTAATCAATCCCAAGTATGGAATCAAAATACACCACACCAAACCCAAAAAGTCACAAGGCAAGACCTATTGCAATATGAACACGGAATAATACATATGAACTTTCTAACAACAATAGACTTAAAAAGGGGGTATACTCCAAATGTTCACACAATAATTCGGGGCACTCTTGAAGCCCACTAGCAACAAGGAAGAATAATGAAAGAGTTAGTGGCACTGAGGCTCATCAATGCATACGCATCAAAGCCAAAGGAAATTTCAACATACCGGTAGCAGCATTAGGCACCTCCTTCCCTCCTTGGCCTGTATTGGCACCTTGGCCTTAAGGACCATCATCTACATCTTCGGGTTGAGCATGAGGATAACCACCAACCTTGTGCTTAAATCCATCACAACCAAGACAAGCATCAGACTTCTTCAAATATATGCCACCATGTCCTTCCCCATACTTCCGGCATCTAGGATTTGCCACCCCCGCATCACCCCTTTGAGTCTCTTGATCAACATTACACCTTTATACCTTTTCTGAGAGTATGGACAATCAACAATCTTATGGTCCATCTTTCACACCCATAGCATCCACCTACGTTCCTCAAATATGTGATATCATGGTTCTTCCCACACATTGGGAACTTAGGACGAGTCCTCCCACTATTGCCACCTTCAATTTGAACCATTCTTCTTCCTTCATTTGTGGCCATTGGGCAATTCCTCATCTCTTGCCCATTTCCAACACACATTTGTGGCCATTGTGCCCACAAAACACCTCCCTTGATTTCTCTTGCCACACCCTTGACAACTAGCAAAGGGATCCTTTTCTTTTTGAATTTGGGGACCAGTAATCTAGTTGATGATGAAACTCCTTCAATTTGGGGTCTCTCGGCCTCCTCTTATCCAGTTTTACCATTTGAAGTGTTGCAAACACTCACTTGTGTATTGAGGTGAGTTGTCAATTTTGTCACCACTCTGGCCAATACCCATAGAGCATTACAAACCTCTGCATTTTATATATCACCTTCCTGAGTGGCTTGAGACATATTCTGAAATGGAAAGATTAAATCAAGAAATAATCCTTAGGAGACTTAACTCTATCGCATGACATAGATAAAAAAGAAGGGAAATATTTCCTAATAACACATCATAACCTCCATTCATAGTCGTGGCGCACTTCACAACCATGAACAGTACTCTAATAAACGTGGTGTGTTGGACTCCGAGGACCATTAACAACCTAGTGCTCTGATACCAAGTTTGTCACGATCCAAACTAGGGCCTTGATGTGACACCATACATGCGGAACCTGAAGGAACCCTAAGCAAGCCTCTTAATGTATCATTACACATCCTTGGTCACGAAAGCAATTACACAACAATAAAAGAGTAGAAATAAGAGTATAGGGACTAAGGGAAAACCTTCATTTCATAAAACATCAAGAGAGTCGAAGAGAATCAAGATTATAGCATTATTATATACTTTTCCAACAACACCTCTGAATATAGAATTTAGCGGGGGCCAAGACAAACAACCAGGCTCAACCTCATAATAATAACAATAGGTAATCTAAATATACAAGATATAGTCTAAACATAAGCATGAGAGAAGATAGATATTATACCCGGACTAGCTAACTCAAACAATCCGTCTAGCCATGTGGAGGAGAATCAATAGAAGCTCTAGTTCCTACATGGTGATATCATGTAGGCATAGAGTATGCGTTAATACGTCTAAATGTACTAAGTAGTAGGATGCAATGTAAGAGATAAGCAATATAATCAAAATGCATAACATAAAAAATGAATAAGCGTGTAGCAATATGACATGCACGGAAGATGGTTGAAGTAAATCATGCTTACATAGAACAAAATATATGTGCAAGAAGATACTATCATTACAGAGTCCATAGTCTACTGAGGTACCAACCCCTCAATTGGTTGGTGGATCGTATTACCCTACCACCCATGGTGATTGAGGTATAAACCCCTAACCTGGTTATCAAGGTACAAACCCCTTGATTGGTTGGTGGATCATCGTACCCTACAACCCATGGTGATTGAGGTACAAAACCCTCAACTCGATTATCAAAGTACAAACCTCTTGATTGGTTGGTGGATTATCACACCCTACCCCCCATGGTGAGTGAGGTACAAACCCCTCAAACCCGGTTATCAAGGTAAGAAACCCCTTACTGGTTGCTCGGGATCACAACAACCCCCCCTCCCCTCCCCTTCCTCCCCCCGAGTGGGGCATGGTGAATTTCCAACTCAGTATAGTAGAATTTTACATACATATATCCCTTTTATCATCTTATAGTCATTTATCTCATAACACATGCATTGGACCTTCACTTCCTCAAGAAATGATAACCGGACATTACATCAAACACTTGGTGGGTGTGCAATGCTAGTGTAAAACCATGCAATTAAAGAGCAATATTATGCAAGAAATCTTGAATTAAATCATCCTACCAGTACTTCGTAACACCATCACACAATATACATCAAATCTCAAGATAGATCTAAGATTCATAACTCAAGACATCCATAAGCAGTCATAATTTTACAAAACCCCAACATATTTTATAGTCAAATTCATAATAGAAAAATTCACATGTAAAAATCAACTTAGAAACATGTATTTTAGGTCCAAAAGGGAGCTTGGCCACCTTGAGTGAATGGATCCAATGGTTGAAACCCACATGCCTTGATTTTGGGGGAATCCTTGAAGAATATTTGACGGAGAGTTGAAGCTTGGATGAATTCTCTAAGATCCGGAAGAGACTTAGACACCTGAATTTTGAGAGAAATATTAGTCAAAGTATTTGAGAGAGTATTGGAGAATGTCTTGTGTGATGTGAAGGTAAAGTACTATTAAATTTTCACGCACAGGAAGACTTAAGCCCAAGACCCAAAAGCTTTAGACTGAGATAAAAATCACTGGCAACAAAATACACAGGTTTGCATCTGGTTCGTGATGGGAATCTATCACGGAGGCAAATTTTACACTGGTGCACAATGGTTGTACGTTGCGGTACCATCATGGATCGCCACTATTTTGCGCAAACTTGGGAAAATCAAATTTCGCTACAGTTCCTATAAAAGTTGGGATAGACCTATTTCCCACTCAATTTTTTCCCTTGATCAATAATATAAAGTAAAATTTTTGATATTGCGAATGCTTTTTGAGATATATGGAAATTAAGATTTCACGCACTTTCGAGGAACATTTTTTGGCACTTTTGGGGTCGTTTTAAATAGCTATGTCATGATAATCATCCTAGTATTCAA
>JAABOM020062618.1:0-10145 GCA_011800125.2 Solanum clarkiae | reverse complement strand
TTATCCGGAACCGCCCCACTTTTTTTATTACTCAAAATGGGTTTAAATAGGAGAATTGGGGAAAGATAGAATTCAAATTTTGAATGCACAAATCAAATCTTTAACAGATTTGAGGATTTCATCCATTGATTTTGCGAGAGATTGGTAGAGAAGAGTCAAAATTTGTTAGAGGATTGTCGGGTGATATGGATTAGAACGTTGGGGATGTTCTGTTGCCAGCTTTTGTTGGAATTTCTTTTTGGTCCTTTGTGTGTGTTCTTGTGTTATAGAGGGTGAAAAAGAAAGAGAGACACGTAGCTCCCATTAAAAGAAAAAGAAGTCAAAAAAAGAGAAAAAAAAATGTTAAAGTAAAAAAAGGAAGGGAAAAGTAGAAAAGGGGGAAGCCCGCGGGGTTGAATTTAAATACACGATGGATTAAATTCGATCAATTAATGAACTTATTTAAAATTTACAAAACGAAATAATTAACTCAATTATTATCTAGTAAAAATTTTTTTTGAAAAATAATTCATAATTAAACTAAAATGACTAAAAATCCTTTGGAATGACTTTCAAAAAAATTATTTCAAATTATTAAAAATTGAAGAAGCTCGACAATTAATTTATAATATAGAGAGTCAAAATTGGGTGTCAACAGCTGCTCCTCGTTTGGCTTGGGTCAATGAAAGAGGCCCGAGGCAAAGGAAGTTGACGAATACAATTTTGACCGACCACATTTTCGTATTTTAAAGAGAAGTACGGACTTTAGAAAATTATGGCTGGACCTCAGTGTCGGGTTTCCTACATATCTCAGGTTACATGATAATTCAGGCCACTTCTAATTTACGACGATTGATTTTACGCTTGATTTTGAAAAAATTCAAAAGCTATTTCAGAGTCAAATTATAGAGAGACCGAAAAGCTCGGGAGTAGAATGAGAAGAGGTTGGAGTACAGTCGAGTTTTCAACATGGAGGTCGTCTACATATCCCAGTCATAGAAATCAGACTGTTTATAGTTCGACTCAATCGATTGAAAAGGAAATCTTGTTATGCTAATATAACCTTTGGTTTAGAAAGAGTGACAAATAAATTGACTATGAAAAAGAGGCTTGCAACCTCTTAATCATGAATGTGGTGCACTTCACACCCATAAGCAAGAACTTACATGGACATAATTTTCAAAGCTCTTGGTATATTGTCACTCAAAGGGAAAGATTGCTTCCTGTGAGAGTTGAAATCATCCGGATGCGAAACTGAAACTGATGAATTTAAAGAAATACTCACATGCCTTTTGACAGGGGTGTGGTTGGATTATGGTGGAAGTCACTTGTAGGGGAAAGACTGCATCTGGTGAGAGTTGAAATCATCTAGATACAAAACTGAAACCGATGAATTCAAAGAAATACCCACATTCCTTATGATAGGGGTGTGGTTAGATTGCGGTGGAAGGTCACTCGACAGCTCATGTCCAAGAGTTTGACATTCCTTTTTGGACTATGTCCCAGTTTCTTGCTAGGAAAAAGTTTTACGTTGTGCTATATCCTACTTGATGACGTTCATACCTATGGATTGTTTGAGAATTCATCCTCTTGGATACTCTCGACAAAGACTGAGCTAAAGCTAGTTAGTAGTAAATGAAATGCAAATATAATTTGTGCAAACCTGGTTTAACTTGTCATACTGAAGGAGATGACGATCTAATAATAGATTAATGTGTCATGCTGAAGGAGATGACGATCTAATAATAAGTTTAATGTGTCATGCTGAAGGAGGTGACAGTTCAATAATAAGTTACATGTCATTCTGAAGAAGATGATGATCCAATAATAAATGTGTCACACTGAAGGCAATGACGCTCCAATAATGTAATATATCACACTAAAGGTAGTGACGCTCCAATTTGTCACGTTGAAAGCGAGTGACCCTTCAAAATAGATTAACTTGTCATACTGAAGGCAATACCGCTCCAATTTGTCACGTTGAAGGCGAGTGACTCTCCAAAATAAATAACTTGTCACACTGAAGGCAGTGACGCTCCAATTTGTCACGTTGAAGGCGAGTGACTCTCTAATTTGTCACGTTGAAGGCGAGTGACTCTCCAAAATAGATTAACTTGTCACACTGAAGGAAGTGACGCTCCAATTTGTCATGTTAAATGCGAATGACTCTCCAAAATAAATAACTTGTCGCACTAAACACAGTGATGCTCCAATTTATCACATTGAAGGCGAGTAACTCTCCAAAATAAATTAACTTATCACACTGAAGGCAGTGAAGCTCCAATTTGTAACGTTGAAGGCAGGTGACTCTCCAAAATAAATTACTTTGTCACACTGAAGGCAATGACGCTCAAATTTGTCACGTTGAGGGCGAGTGACTCTCCAAAATACATTAACTTGTCATACTAAAGGTAGTGATGCTCCAATTTGTCACGTTGAAGGTGAGTGACTCTCCAAAATAGATTAACTTGTCAAGTTGAAGGCGAGTGACGCTCTAATTTATCAAGTTAAAGGTGAATGACTCTCCAAAATAAATAACTTATCATACTGAAGGACGTGACACTCTAATTTGATTAACTTTTCACATTGAAGGCGAGTGACGCTCCAAAATATTTAACTTGTCACGTTGAAGGCGAGTGACTCTCCAATTTGTCACGTTAAATGCGAGTGATGCTCTAAAATAAATTAATTTGTCTAGGTGAAGTCTTGTAATCTTGGTCACTGTGTCAGATTATCTTGTTTGTACATTAAGAAAATGTGTTAAATTATAATAGGGTAATAAGAAGAAATTTAGGAAATGAATAGAGTAATGAGTAAAGGTAGAAGTCATCTGGAGTTGTCCGGCTTGTATTGGTTTGGATGAAATCTTGCAATCTTGGTCATTATATCAAGTTATCTTATTTGTAACATTAAGAAAATGTGTTGTAAATCATAATAGAATAATAAGATAAAATTTTGGGAATGAAAAGAGTAATGAGTAAAGATAGAAGTCGTCTGGAGTTGTCCAACTTGTATTGGGTCGGATGGAATCTTGAATCTTGGCTATTGTGCCAAGTTATCTTATCTGTAATATTAAGAAAATGTGTTAAATCATAATAATATCATAAGAAGAAATTTAGGAAATGAATAGAGTAGTGAGTAAAAGTAGCAGTCATCTAAATCATGGCAAGGCCACTGTGGGTCTAATGATGCCTTACGACTTAATTCCTGCATCCAAATAAAAATTCTTAGTTTTGACAGATTGATCCATGTTGGTTTTGCCTCACCATCTTGATGTTTGTCCCTCGTCTGATTTGCATGTTGTATTCGTCTTGAAGTACAAGTCTGATATAATTTTTGAGGGCCCTCCTCAAAAATTCTGCCCCAGTCTAGAATATGGAAGGGGCCTTAACTTTCTGGTAATTCTTGATTGATTTTTTTAGAGAACCTCTAAAAATCTGCCCCAGTTGCAACTTTACTGTGACTTTGAGTCCGACTTGTCGGAAAGAAAAAAGAAGTCTTCTTCAAAGGAATTTTGAGATCCTCTCAAAATTTTGCCTCAGTTTTCATTGTAAAGAATTAAAATCTTATTAGGGAATGTGACCGAGCCGGTATGGCACCTATGTATCCCGCTGAAATAAGAATCAGGTCAAACATAGTTTCAATCATAAAAGCAAATTGAGATTTTTTAGATAATGCGACCGAAGCCGATAAACGCCGCCTACGTATTCCACTAGGGAAATCAGGTCAAATGTAGTTCACATCAAAGTGATGAGTCTGTAGAAACCTTCTCGAGATCGCGTAAAATATGAATATTCTGCCAGGAATATTTGAAAATCGTTTTGCTTTGATGAAGTCAATAGGTTTGATTACCAACATAAATCAATCTCTCTTTTGTAAAGGAAAAAAAACTCAAAAGATGAAAAAGTTAGTCCATTAATCATAATAATTGATCAAAGCAACAAATAATATTTGTTTTGCCTAAACAAATTAATCCAAAATCAAAACAAAGGGAGGTTTCAAAATAATGACCAATGGGTAAAATTTGATCATTTAAAGGACTGAAACGAGTAAATTACATGATTTGAATAAATGTTCACAAACTAACTTTCTGAGAGATTCAACTGAGAATAATGATGTCCGAAAATTTCGATTTGAAACTAATGGGGTATTTGGTAACTCTGGCTTATTTTGAGATTAAAAAAAAATATTTTTTGAGGATAACAATATCAACATGAATTTGTATGATGACTCAATTGAAACATAAGGAGTTATTTTAAGTGTTTTGAACAATGGATTCAATGACTGTTTCGGAGAGGCAAAATTTGAGTTTATATACCGGAAATATTCTAGGAATTTGGAATGGAATGATGAAACATCAAGTTTGCGGAAAAATATATGTATTTAAACATATAAACACAAATAAAACAAATTATATAGCATTTAACACATAAATATGATCGTCCATTTGGGTTGAGGGCCACTTTGGACTCAAGGTGGTCTTTCTAATGGGCCCAATGCACCTTACATGTTGGGTCATCTTAGGTCAATGCTCCTAGAGAATTTTGGTTTACTCTACCCTAGGTGGACTAAGAGTGGGTTTTGAAATGAAGTGGAGACTTAGATGGACAACCTGAGTTGGAAATTATAACAATCATTGGACGCATCACGAACTAATAAATTGTCACTTTTTCCAAAAAGGGTTAAAAGTACTTGAAAGTTTGACTGCGGGTTCGCGAAACCATTCCTTCAAATACACAAGATAATATTAGAAAATATCATGAAATGCAATGACAATTAAATATCTGAAATTTAAACAAATAAGCACAAATAAAACAAATAAAATTACAATTCAAACAATTAGTCAAATAAGTCAAATCTCATGGTTAGAACCTAATTATTCTCCAGCGAAGTCGCCATTTCTATTATTCGTAAAAATGGCTTTTTTAAAGAAAAAATAATCAGTTTTAAAAAAAATTACCATTTTTTCAAAAAAATAGGAAAACAGAGTCATCACTTAATTTTTTTTAAAGAAATTAAGAAAACTAAAAAAAAAAAAAGGAATTTTAAGACCCTAACAAAAAAAGTCTTAAAATTTCATAGAAATGGGTAAGGGTTCTTATTACTATTTTAAGAAGTTATTAGCACTTAAAATAACTGCTAACACGCGGTTATCCGATGATTTGAAATTGATTTGACTAACTATTTAAAAACTAGTTTAAAACTAAAATCTAAAGTAATTTGAGTAAAAACTTATTTAAAATAACCCATTTAAAAAGGAGATCAAAACTTGGACCGTCTTGAAACAAATTAGGATTTTTGAAAATGATTAAATAAAATATGACGCACAATTATCAACAAAAGAATTAACATAAAATAGCTCATCGTTTGGGAAATTTAATTAAGTTATATAAGCAAATAAATAAATGTTAGTACTCAACTACATACAAATAGACAAATAATATAATGTAAGAAAAATAAGAGTTGAGAGTTTGGGCCTTGACCCATATATCTAGAAAAGGCTGTTGCAGATTTTGGGCTTTTAAGCCCCAAATTTCTCTTATATCACTGCACTGTATATGCACTGTATACCAGTGTATACTGTGTGAATCCAACTTCCAAAACATTGTAAAAGCTTCTTGGAAACTTGTAAATGCAAAGACGGATTCGAAACTCATGGGTATGCAATGACAAAGTCCAAAATGGACTCGAAAGAGGAAGTACATGTAAATAAAAAGGGTATGGTTAGTATCCACCAATAAAATATATAATAGTCATAAAAAGGAAAAAGAACAAAGAAAACGTATTTAAGAATCATACCATAAACAACAAAAACAGTAGTTAGAATTTAAAATAAACTCCATGCTCGAGTGACATAAGACGATAGGCTATTGAAACAAAATCACAAGATTACAACTACGTTAACAGCATTTATAACTAAAACAGATGATGAATGGGAAATAGTTTACCTTTTCCGGGGCAGCGAACTTGGGACAATGAGCTAAAGAGGGAGCATTCAATACCAAAGCAGAACCTCGCTTATGGATTTCAAAACTTAAAAATAAGAAAATTTCGGCCCTAGGGGCCTTCGACGTGACTGAACTTTTCTTGAAGACTAGCTTACTGAAAGTGGAAATCTTAATGTATGTGTGTATGTGTATATATATATATTATTTTTTTGAGATGAGGGACGGCTTCTCCTGAAATTTTTAATGTCTTCTCTTTTATCTGGAACTACCCCCTTTTTTGTGACTCAAACAGTTTAAATAGGAGAATTGGGGTAAGATTGAACTCAAATTTTGAAATCACAAATCAGATCTTTAACGAATTTTAGGATTTCATCTATTGATTTCGCGAGAGATTGGTAGAGAAGAGTCAAAATTTGTTAGAGGATTTTCGGGTGATATGGATTTGAACATTGGGGATGTTCTGTTGCCAGCTTTTGCTAGAATTTTTTTGTTGGTCCTTTGTGTATGTGTGTTCTTCTGTTGTAGAGGGTGAAGAAGAAAGAGGGACATGTAGGTCCCATTAAAAGAAAAAGAAGTCAAAAAAAGAGAAAAAGAAAAATGTTAAAGTAAAAAAAGGAAGGGAAAAGTAGAAAAGGGGGAAGCATGTGGAGTCGAAAAAAATGCAGGGTTAAATTTAAATACATGACGAATTACATCAGATCAATTAACGAACTTTTTTAGAATTTACAAAGCGAAATAATTAACTTAATTATTATCTAGTAAAAAAAATTTTGAAAAATAATTCATAATTAAACTAAAATGACTAAAAATCCTTTGGAATGACTTTCAAAAAAATTATTTCAAATTGTTAAAAAATGAAGAAGCTCGATAATTAATTTATAATATGGAGGATCAAAATTGCGTGTCAACAATACCTATGACAAAGAGAGATTATAATTTAAGTTTAAATTAATAAATAAAAAAATCTAAAAATTAGGAAGGAATTTGGATTATAGTATAATTCGGATTCAAATTACCTTTAATATTTTTCTAAATTATATTCTTTTCAAAAGGTATAAATATTACTTGAAAAAATTATGGTAATTATACTCCTCTAGAGTTTAAATTTGGTGCACCGTCGGTGTACAAAATTTTTACACCATCAGGTAATATTCACCTGCTATTACAGGTTACCAAATAGCATTTGTTTATAATATTTATTTATTTATATAAAAATAATAAAACACAATTACTATTTTTTCTCTTTCTTCTTTACTTCTCTCCTTTTCACCCTCTTTCTTCCTCTTTGACAAATAGTTTAATTTTTTTTAATTGACTTCCTACTATAATCTAATTCTCTCCTTTTTTTTAAAAAAAAAAAAGTTATTCTACAAATATATATATTCATTTCTTTCTTCTTCACTATGTACGTAACGAACTGACCCAATACTGCGAAGTATTGTCTGCTCTTGGGCCTAGCCCGTTACAGATTTATCCCATTGGGCTCACCCAAAAAGGCGTCTCACAGTATATAGACCAGTCTATTACTTTATATACCCAACATCTCTCCTATGTTTTGTCGATGTGGGACATCTCCTCTCAAGATGGGTTGCTACATACACCCCCTCTATGGACTCAGCGTCCTCGTTGAAGTTTGCCCCACCGCATGGGATTTGCCTAGACTCAGGACTGAGGTTTGCCGTGCCTCATCGGGATTTGCCTAAACTCAGTTGAACTCTAGCCCCACATCGACAAGGCTGACATAGGAGTGGCTCTAATATCATTTTTAACGACCTGGCCCAATATTGCGAAGTATTGTCTGCTCTTGGGCCTAGCCCATCACGGATTTGTCCCTTTGGGCTTACCCCAAAAAGCGTCTCATAGTATATAGGTCAGTCCATTCTTTTATATACCCAACATCTCTCCTGTGTTTTACCAATGTGAGACATCTCCTCTCAAGATGAGTTGTTGTAATGTCTTTTTGTGCATTCTTTTTTCAGTATATAACAATTCCATTTTTATATCTACAATCAAAGCTAACCTTTTTAGATATATTTTAATTTTGTTTGTTGGTTCTAGAATTTATTAATGTTTTTTTCTTTCACAAAATTAAATATTTTTTTAAGTGTTCATTTCATTTTTCTATATTGTTGTATTTTTCAGAGAAGACGAAAAATTTGTTGAACAACTCCCTGCATCTTCTGTCTCTTTCAAATCTTCTTTTTGATTACATATTTTATTAGAATTATTATTATTATTATTATTATAAATATGAATGTCATAAATTAAGTTTTTTTGAAATAAAATGAAAGATGAACAGAATAATTTAAGAAAATGAAAGGAATTAAAATAAAAAGAAAAGACAAAAATCACAACATCGTCATTTTATCATTGTCATACAATATCTACGAGAAAGAGAGGAAATATAATTTGGATTCAAATTAAGAAAGGAAAAAATCTAAAAATTAGGAAGGAATTTGGATTACAGTATAATTAGAATTTAAATTACCTTTAATGTTTTTATAAATTATATGTTTTTCAAAAAGTAAAAATATTACTAGAAAAAATTATAATAATTATCTTTAAAGTTACCTGATGGTGTAAATAATCTTGTACACTAACTGATGCATATAATTTAAACTCTTATCTTTAAAGTTACCTGATAGTATCGAAAATCTTGTACTGACGGTGCATATAATTGAACTCTTTTTTTTTTATTGCTATTGCACCTATTTTTTGGGGGGATGGGGTGACATGGTTTGGGGGCTTTTTCTTTTTCCTTTTTTTTTTCACTTAAAGAAAATTTCATTATTATTTTGAAAGTATTTTTTTGACAATTTTCTCTTTAGATCAAGTCTAGTTTAGTTGAAGAAGAATTCGAGTAGGAATTTAACTATTATAAAAAACATTCTCCATTTAAATTTTATTATATTTATTATATTCAATATTTTGATATGATTAAAATAATAATATAATAACTGGAAAGAATGGTGAAAAGACAATTTTGTCTAAAACAAAACCTTTTAATGAAGGGCAAAAAGTTCAATCAACTTTTTTAAGGGCCTTCACACTTTTAATATAGTATTAGGCTTGTTGTACGTGCTTTGCGCATGATCAAAACGTGTATCTCATTTGATAACAAATGTTATAGAGAAAATTAAATTTAATTATGAACTTATGAAAAGGTAAATAATACACTAATTTTGATAAATTATTTATTTATAAAAGTCCAATGTATACAGATTCTATCATTAATTAGAACCCATGGTAAATTAAAATTTTTCGTCCAATGTATACAGATTCTATCATTAATTAGAACCCATGGTAAATTAAAATTTTCCTTAGCATAGGGTATTTTCTTGATACAAATAAGGAAGAAATAGAAATCTATCAAATAAACAAGATTTAGGAGTCTTTTCATGGCTAGAAATCCTTATCTTATCACTTATTTAATTATTTTCATGTACTTTAAAAAGTCAATATTATAAATATAATTAAATAATATTTTTTATAAAAAAAAGATGAAAAGACGATTTTATCTAAAGAAGAGATTTTTGATAAAAGGCAAAAAGTTCAAACAACATTTTTAAGAGTCTTCACACTTTTAATATAGTATAGATATAGATGATCTAGATAAATAAATACGAAATACGACAACATGAAAAAATTAAACAACATGAGAGTGAGATGTATGGAGGTAAAAAAATTCAAAAAAAAAAAAATACTACAAATTATATGTAAAACAGATATAATCCTATCCAACTTTTTATCTAATTTATTTATAAAGGTCCTACATATAAAGATTCTATACTAGTTAGAACACATGGTAAATTAGGATTTTCCTTAGCGACAACAGAGTTTCTTGATTCAAATAAGAAATAAGTAGAAGTCTATCAAATAACGAAAATTTATGAGTCTTTACACATCTTTATTTTATCACTCTTTTCATATATTTTATAAGTCAATATTATAAATAACTGCATGTTTCTTTATTTTATTTTTTTTGTTTTGCATGTTTCTTTTTTTATTTTTAGAACCTTTTTTTATTATTATTTTAATATTTTTTATTCTTTTCTTTTTGGATCAAGATTTTTTTCAAAAGTTTTTATCTTTTGTTTTTGATAGTTATTGAACCTTTTTTTTGGGGGGGGGGGGATAGGGTGACGTGGGTTGGGGGTTCTCTTTTTTTTTTTTTTTTTTTTTTTTTGTTTTATACTTTTACCTTTTTTTTTGAGCTTT
>JAABOM020062617.1:0-10145 GCA_011800125.2 Solanum clarkiae | reverse complement strand
TATAAATACAATTTCTATTTATGAATGTATTATAAGTTGAATTTATTTGTGTAATACTTATGTTTATTTATATTTTGGATTCACTTAAAATGTTCACTCCGCTACAAAATTACATATTTTAAATCAAACAGTTTATTACTCACGTCAAAATTATATTTTATATATCAATTAAATGTAGATTATTTAATAGTAAACTTAAAATAGAAATTTTATTTTTAAGCTAAATAAGATGAAAATTTTATTCTTAAACTAAATAAGATGGGAGTTTTATTTTTAAGCTAAATAAGATGAATATTTTAATTTTTAAGTTAAATAAGATGAAAAATTTATTTAAAGCTAAATAAGATGAAAGTTTAATTTTAAAAATACATGGTACAATCATGAACATGCATACACATAAGTTAAATAAGATGAAAATTTACTTTTAATAGTGAAAAACTAAAGCTTGCAAAGAAAATGAAAAAAAATTAAGGTGGAGGGTATTTTTGTAAACAACATCATATTCTTAGAAATTGTACCATGAATAGTATTTAAAATATGACAAACCAAACATACAATAAAAACTACTTTCATCATAACTAATCCCAACATAACTTATCCCAACATAACTTATCCCATTATAACTTATCCCAACATAACTAATCCCATCATAACTTATATCCAAATCGAACGACCCCAAGTGAAAAACTCATTGCTCAAGGTAGGAACAATCACTACCTACACTAGTAGAATTTCAACAACTTCACTAACTTCGAACGAGCAAAGTCAACTTACAACTCACTTAACAAACTCAACTATTGAGAGTCAAACCCACTCTCAATTACAACTCACTCAAAGAAAGAACAACTTCTTACAATATTTGTCCTTAAACAAAGATTCTAAGAAGATTGTCAAATAGAGTTGAACAATCAAGAAAACTTAACTCTAGATCTTGCTTGAATGCTCTCGCCAAGTGCCCGTGCTCTTGCTTGAATGCTCTCGTCAATTTTAAATTGCAAAAGCTATGTCTTCTAGGGTTGATGATTGTATTTATATTGAACCCTAGAGACATTCTATATAGGACTCGTTTCTTGAGAAGGGCACACAATTCTTTTCCACAAAGGAGTCCTTTTCCTAAGTTGTTGCCTTCGCCAAATCTCATCGTGATTTTGTTTCCATAAATAGCACTCCTACTCTGACTGGGATTCTGCTTAACTCTACTAGTGCAGATATACAGGACCTGGTACCTCATCATGTTGTTGCTGGTTCTGTTTGTCATCATCAAAACAGCATAGTCATACCTACAAGGATTCTAACAAATTTTCCCTTTTTGATGATGGCAAACCTGTGTACATATATGACTCTACAAAACAACTTCCCCTTTTAACATCTCTAAAAGACAACAAGCATTAGCATAAGCCAAGCAACAAGAACATCAGTACAGATACCAAAGCTAGAACCAGCAGTAAACATAACAACATTAGAACTAAGGATATTAGCTATCCACATAGCACAGAGTAACATAGCAAGATAAGAGAGAATATGATATCCACAGCAAAAAATAATAAGCAAGCACCAGTGTCTACATAAGCATCCACACAAAAAATATTATACAAGCCAAACAAAATTGTTTGTAGTGCAAATCAAAAGAAGGGATGGCAAAGGACTAAGAGTACTAAGGGTGAGGGCATGAGGGGCCTACACCTAACAACCTAAGGAAGAGTCCACCCGCTGATTGTGATCCACCTGCTACTAGAGGAGCCATTCCTTGAGGTGAGCCACCTCCGCTTGAGAATCTCCAAGTTGATCCTGAAGATCACCAACCTGGGCTTGAATATGAGCCTGCTCAGCTTGAGCCTCCCAAAGTTCCCTCATGATCGGAGTGATAGTGCTAGTAGACTTTGGTGGAGCAGATGCAACAGCAGCGACAACAGGAGGAGCATATTTACACTCAAGGGTAGTGTGGCAATCAATCATATCTTTCTTGGTCAAGGCCCTCCCAGCCCCAAGCGGTACCTGAAATATCCTAAAGACATGGGTTAGCAGATTACCGTAGGAGAGCTGATGGGGACCCTCCGCAGGATCAATAATGCATGCATATGTCGTAGAAGTAGAGCAGGCCAATCCACAGGTTCCTACAGGTCGATGGCTTGCGCAATCCCCATATCTCAAAATGTTGCTTCATGTCTACGCTCACCCCTGGGCAACACCCCTTTATATACCACTTCAAGCAAGAGCTTCAAATATAGAAGCATCTCTGCCTTAAACACCTTTCTATGCACATCAATAACCTTCCCATCAATAAACTTGGAAGTCAAAACGCACCCAGCACCCTCCGACCACACATACTCAGCTAGCCCCACCAAAGGTATTTGCAGTATCTTCCCTAGTTTCTCCTTATCAAACACAATATCTACCCTATGCACCCTCGAGGTAGCCACATACCCCTCAATAATAGCCAGATTAACCTAAAACTCCACCATCTTAGACTCAAACATAGGGGTCTCAATATCAAAAAAAAGATTTATCCACCCTGGGAGGCCAATTTGTCACATGGTTATGCAACCACTGGATAAGTATGGACCTCAAGGTGGATAACCCTATCCCTCAACATAGCCTTAGAACTGAAATAAAGTTCCTTCTCTACTTTATTGAAGTTCTCCATATGTTTCTTTACCTTGGGTGGAGCAGGGGGAACAGAGGAGGAACCAAGTGCAGGGGTCCCTTCGGGAAAGGAAGAGACCTGGACAGGGAAAGATGAAGAGATGGAGGACCTATTGGAGTGCCTTCTTGTAGCTGGAAAACGGACCAGCGGAGTCAAACACACGTATTTTGCTCCTAGTGATGGGACCACGAGTGCAAGGAGCGATGGGCCGTAGAGAAAAAGGCAAATGAGCTTGACGGTGAAGGAGACCACGATAGACCTAGCCAAGGGAATGTCATCTTATGAGTCTGAACGCTCCCGTGAAGAGGCAGGCACCATAGGTGCAGGAGTGATTGGAGACAGAATGGCACCATGAAGAGGCGACATGATCCAAACTGGGGGTGCGTCGTGGAGGAAGATGAAGGTTCGTCAATAAGGTGTCTATTAGAGGGTTTAGGGTCAGGAATAGGCAGATCGACATCCGTCTGGTAGGTTTTAAATAGAGAAGGATGGTTTAATGTAAAGCAGATCTGAGGACAGTGAGGGGGAAAGTGAGGGGGTTCATTTGTGGTGGACGGTGGCGGGGACTGGTTGTGGATAGAGGGTGATGATTGGAGTTCCCCTTGTGAGAGGTCTTATGGTGGAGAGGGGGCAGTGGCATTTGAGTTTATGTCAGAGTAAGCAACAAGAGACGGCATTAAAGGATGGTTATTTTCTTAAAGAAGGGTTTTATTTTTTTCTGGTTTGAAAACAAAGGAGGTAAAGAATAAGTTTTGGCACACGAGTAGGAATATTAAGGGGTGTATAGGAAGTTGGAGAAGGCGCGGGGATGTGATTGAAAAGACGTGTTCTGACAAACTGCAATTGGCGTGACTCTTCAAATCCCAAGAAATGGTGATCATTGCCTTTTTGAAGTAATAATCCTTCCCGCCAAATAAAGAAACAAATAAGGAGAATCGGGTGTAGGTATCGACTACAGACAATTTTTACAAGGCATGTATTCATTCAGATGGTGGAAGTTATGGGGCTAGGGAGTACCTGGTAAGTTAGTATGTGAGAACCAGTTCCCCCTGACTCGATGCCTTACTCCGGCATTAGACACTAAGGGTAATATCAGCAGTTCCCAGCACATGTATCCAGGTGCATGCTTCTGAGAGGGATACCTGCAAACATTTTCAAGTTAGTAGGTCTGTATAGTGCTTGAAGTACAAATTAAGACGCAAAAAGAGAAATTCAAGAATCCCTTATTAGCCCTAAATGAAAGTGATTCTGCTCAAAGTGCTCCTTGCTTAGAGCCTTGGTGAAGATGCCGGCAACCTGGCCCTTAATTTTACAGAATACCATTTCAATAAACCCCTTTTCCACATTGTCTATCAAGAAGTGACCTCACATCAATATGCTTAGTATGTTTCTGCTGGAACGGATTCTTCGCAATACTCACTGTTCTTGTGTTATCACACATGATGGGGATGTGGTCAACTTGGATCCCAAAATCTACAAGCTGTTGTTTAATCCATAAGAGTTGAGCACATCAGGAGGTTGCAATAACATACTCAGCTTCAGCAGTCGATAGAGCAACAAAATTTTGTTTCTTGGTAGCCCAGTAGACCAGACTAGGTCCCAAGAAGTATGCCAATCCTGAGGTGCTCTTCCAGTCAACTGAATATCTGGCATAATCAGCATTCGCAAAGCCTACTAGGTCGAATGAAGAGCTAGTAGGGTACCAGAGAACCAAGTCCATGGATCCTTTTAGGTAGCGCATAATTTGTTTGACAATTTTGAGATGTGATTCCTTGGGCTTTAATTGAAACCTTGCACCCATCCCCATACTGAACACAATATTAGGTCTACCTTTATTCCCCTCCTTCATTCCCCAATAGAAGTGACCCAATTATTCCTCTATACTTGGTTTCATCAACTCTAACCCCTCCTTCATCTCTGTCAAGCCTTATAGTGGTTGCCATGGGAGTGTCACTGACTTTGGCATATTGCATCCCAAACTTAGTGATGAGCTCCTTAATGTACTTCTGCTGATGAATAGATGTACTAGTCCGTCCCTAATGTATTTGAAGTCCTAAGAAGAAATTCAGTTCCCCCATCATGCTCATCTCAAACTCGTTTTCCGTGAGTTTTGCAAATTTTGCCCCTAGAGCTGCTTCCGTTCCTCCAAATATGATATCATCGATATAGACCTGAACGATGAGCACATGGGGACCCTTTTTCTGCAAGAATAGTGTATTGTCAATCTTTCCTCTCGAGTAACCATGACTTAACAGGAAGCTAGAAAGTCAATCATATCAGACTCTGGGTGCCTGTTTTAGTCTATATAGAGCTTTATCTAGCTTGTATGCATAGTTTGGATGCTCATGGTCTTTGAATCCAGATGATTGTCTTACAAAGACTTCCTCCTACAGTTACCCATTGAGGAATGCACTTTTAACATCCATTTGATACAACTTAAACACCATATGAGCAGCAAACGCTATGAGCATTCGAATGGCCTTAATACGAGCAATGGGGGCAAAAGTCTCATCATAGTCAATTCCTTCATCTTGATTGTACCTATGCACCACTATTCTAGCCTTATTTCTAGTGACCATCCATTGTTCGTCCAGCTTATTCCAATGATGGTTCGATGTTCAAGAGTGGGAACCAGGTGCCACACCTTGATGCGCTAAAACTGTAGGAGTTCTTCCTGCATAGCAGATATCCATTTTTCATCCAGTAATGCTTCTTTGACATTTTTTGGTTCAACCAAGGAACATATGCAGAGAAGGCACACATGTTCCTGAGCTTTGATCTGGTGGATATCCCTAAGTCCAGAGGAGTCAGTAGGTTTTCAAGAGAATGATAGCTTTTGTACTTCCAGTTATGTCCCGGGTCCTCAAGTGCAGGATTATTGCTTGTAGTGTCTACGAAACCAGCTTCAGCAGGGTGAGATGTTTCAGATGTGCCATCTCTATTTTGAGGGACAGCCACAGAAAGTGCCTCTCTCTCCCCATTCCGTTGAGTCGAGGGACCTGATCCACTAGCCTACTCCCTGCCATCCACATCATCTAACTCTTTCCTGTTGTTAGTTACTTTCGGTCTTTGAACCTGTTCCTGCAAACCTTTCTCAGCCCTTATTCCCACCTCTGCTTAGGACTCTCATAGGGCCGCAGAGATCCATGTGAACCAGTTCCAGAGGTCTATTAGTACTGATTAATCCCACTGGTTGAAAACTGCTCCCGACATGTTTACCTTGAGCCCAGGCTCTACACACTTGATCTTCACTGATTTTTCCTTCAGGCAGTCCAGGACCAGCTCTTTTAGGATTAGTTTTTTTATTGTAGAGAAGCTAGCGTGTCCTAACCTTTTGTGCCAAAGTGAAGATGCATCACTCATGGCATTCAAGCACTTCATCTCAGGTTGACAAGGTCCATTGGTTTCCACCTTGTACACATTTTTGTGTCCCTTTTGCCTGATTATGAGACTTTTAGAGACAGCATTTGTCACTTTGCATACCGAGGCCGTGAAAAGTACATCATTTCCTTTGTTGCACATTTAAAAGATGCTCAGTAGATTATGTTTCAGTCCCTCCACATAGTATATATTGTCAATGCATTGGGACATGGATGGTCCTACCTTTTCGATACCTTTAATTTCACCTTGTTTTTCATTTCCAAAGCCTATATTCTCACCTTGAGAGTCACTCAGTAGAAGGAATTTGCATTTATCTCTTGTCATGTGTCTAGAGCATGCACTTTCCAAGTACCATTTCTTCCGTTTTCCTTCTACTGATTCCTGCACAATTAACAGAGGTGAGTTTTGGGTACGCAGATCCACTTGGGTCTCTTTTGATTGTAAAAAGGGTAAATAAGGTCCCTTTTTGCCCAAGCGGGAAGATCCTTCTTAATCTTTTTAACCTTGGTGGTTCTAGAAGTGTATCTACTTTCATCATTGAACCAGTTAAATCTAGGTGAATGTCTTCTGCCTGCCCGGTTCTTGTTAGTTCTAGGGGGTATCTTCTTCCTGTCTTATTTCTATTACTCCTACGATGATACTTTTGTCTTGTTCCCCACCTTTGCTACCTTTTTCATAGTTCATGTTGATGTAGGACATATTGTTATTCAGAGCCTTGGGGTTTTTATTGAAGCTATTTTTCAGATGACCGGTCATCCCACATAAGTTGCAAAGGACTCCACGATCTATTGCACTATCCTTCGGTTCCTTGATTTTGACCCCTATCCCATACTTGGTGATAGAATGACCTTGCTGCATATCATCGAGCATAGCAGAGGACTTGGTCACTTCAGAGTGTGCTCTACTTTAGCTTTGGTCTGGTCCAGTTCTTTTAGAAGAACTTCATTCTTATTAGTCATAATACCTAGTTCATGCCCTAGTTTCTTAACCTTTTTTTCCAAGTCTGATTGGGTCAGACTCGTAATGTTTTTCTCCTTTCTAGAGAACTTAAGACTTCCAATCTCCATCTGTAGTTTTTAATTGACATTCTCAGCTCTCAACTGAGCATAGTCCTCCAGAAGAAGGTCCTTGGAGTCATAAACGGTTAGAGAGGCTTCAATCAGGACTTGTGACATGGAATCAAGCTTTTTCTTTGATTTACAAATAAATATTAGCTTTATCTTGTTCAAAACATACCTTGGTATCTAATAGTGCACTGTCCTAATTATGAGAACCTGCTCCTTCCATTAGTGCCAGATTCTCCTGCTTGATATCAACCTTGTCAACCTTGAGATCATTTGCTTCAGTCACCTGTTCCTTGCCACTTTCATCATCAGATTCATCCATAGCAACAAAAGCAAGGAAATCATATTTCTCAGGTTCCTCAACAACCATGAGAGATTGATTTTCAGGTGCCTCACCATCAGATTCTTCCCCCGAGTTACCAGGCTATGCCGCTAAGGCTCTTTGCACTGAGAGATCTACTTCCTGATTTTTCATCTTTCTATCCTTGCGAACATATGGTTCGACCTTGGTTTCCTTGGGTTTCTCTGGGGCATTCTTCTTGTACTCAAGTGCCCAGAATGGACAAAACTTGATGAAGTGGTCAGGGCTTCCACACTTGTGGCACAGTTGTTCCCTCAGATATTTCTAAGTTGTTTGTTGAGTGGTCCTTCTTTGTCTACCAGTTCCTCTTCACAGTACCTGTTGGAACTTCTTGGTGATCAGGGCAATGTTTTCTTCCTCGAAGTCCTCTTTCTTAGTGGCTTTTAAAGCTAGGTTCTTGTCCTTTCTCTTATTGTTAAGCTCCTTCTTCTGACTTTTCTTTAGCTCATAAGTAACCAAAGTTCCCATCAGCTGATCCATGGTCATGGCATCCAAATCCTTAGCTTCAGTGATGGCTTCAACTTTGCTTTCCCAGGATTCAGGTAACACACTTAGCAGTTTCCAGATAGCCTTCCTTGTGGGAATGACTTCTCCTAAGGACTAGATCTCATTGACAATACCAAAGAACCTGGTTTCTATTGCCTGTATGGTTTTACCTTCATGCATTCTAAATAACTCATACTATCTATTAAGATTATCAATCATTGCCTTCTTTACTCGAGTGGTTCCTTCGTAAGTAACTTGCAATGTGTCCCAGATTTGTTTAGCATCTTGACAAGACGATATCCTATTGCATTCATCAGGACCTATGTCGCACAATAAAATCTTCTTTGCCTTAGCATTGTTCTGAATGGCGGTCTTGTCAGCATCATTCCACTCACTACGTTCCTTGGGTACTCTGGGAGCACCTGAGGTTGACCCATCCTTCATGGGAATGGTTGGTCCATTGAGCACCATATTCTAGAGATCAGGATGTCCCCCCTTTATGTGATCCATCATTCGAGTTCTCTACCATCCATCCGTAGTAATGTTCGTTAAACAGTGGAGGTCTGGACGGAGAAGCTCCTTTTTGTGTCATGGGTGGGGCTGCCATTATCCTTTCAAGATTGTTAGCCTTATTTCGGAAAGACCTGCTCTGATACCAATTGAAAGGATTAGTACCCCTAAACTGCGAGTGAACCAGGTTCAATAAGCAGTACTAACATGCACACAAAAAACAGTAAAGTTAACAGACAATTTATAGTGGAAAAACTCCTTGAGCAAGGGAGAAACAACCACTACCTACACTAATAGGATTTCAACAAGTTCACTAATTTCAAACGAGCAAAGTCAACTTAGAACTCACTCAACAAACTCAACCATTGAGAGTTAGACCCACTCTCAGTTACAACTCACTCAAAGAAAGAACAACTTCTTACAATATTTGTCCGTAAACAAAGATTCTAAGAAGATTGTCAAATAGACTTGAACAATCAAGAAAACCTAACTCTAAATCTTGCTTGAGTGCTCTCGCTAAGTGCCCATGCTTTTGGTTGAATGCTCTCGCCGATTTCAAATTGCAAAACCTATGTCTTCTAGGGTTGATGATTGTATTTATATTGAACCCTAGAGACATTCCATAAAGGATTCCTTTCTTGAGAAAGGCACGCAATTCTTTTCCATAAATGAGTCATTTTCCTAAGTTGTTGCCTTCGCCAAATCCCATCCTGATTTTGTTTCCATAAATAGCACTCCTACTATGACTGGGATTCTGCTTGACTCCATTGGTGCAAACATACAGGATCGGGTTCCTCGTTATTATGTTGATTCCATTTGTCATCATCAAAACAGTATAGTCATACCTGCAAGGATTCTAACAGTAACAAGTCTGAGTTGAGCTCCATTAAACACATCTTTGGAAACTGAGGACTCCACTGAACTTGTTTGCATGAGCACCCTTTGTCAATGCTATGTGTTTACCACCCCCCCCCCATTCCACGGACGAGTTGTTTTCTATCTAGTGTATAAGTTTTTTTTTTTTTCCTAATTAAACACTGTAATTTCTAATAAAGTGTTTTAATTAGATACTTTCAATTTAATTTTTTATTTAAAAAAATTACATGTGTTTTTATCCATCTATTAAAAGTTAGGTTAACTACAGTAAATATATCATTTTCTTTAAAACTATATGTTAATCTTAAATAAAAAAATATTTGAGATCCTCAGCTAGTTGGGATGAAAATATCGACTCCAAAATGACTAATACAATTTAATTAAGGGAAAAGGGTCAAAAATATCCTTAAACTATGTGAATTGAACAAAAATGTCCTTTGTTTATTGTTTGGTCCAAAATGTCCTTTCCGTTAATATTTTGGTCCAAAAATGCCCTTATTGTCACTAAATGGGTCAGAAATGCGCTTCTCTAAATAAATATAGTATTATTTTTTTTAAAGATATTGTAGTCCTAATAAAAATGTTATTTTTAAAGATCCTTTTCTTGTTTTGTTTCTTTTAAAATCACTAACTAATAAAAATGTAAGAAAATAATTGTTTTTCTTAATATCATTTTATCAATTAAAATAGAACATCATACCCTTGTAATAAATAATATATGTCATAAATATAAAATCATAATAAATTCAACATTAATTTTTATTTACACAACAATATAAATATTTATTATAATAAAACAAGAAATATTCTTATTTTTAATTTT